>PVJD01013240.1:0-35090 GCA_004026545.1 Mormoops blainvillei
AGTGCTTGCACCACTCTCCATTCCCACCAAAAATACACTATGGTTCCCTTTTATCCACAATCTCTCCAGTACTTGTAGTTTGTTGACTTGTTTATGATGGTCATTCTGACTTGTGTGAGGTAGTATCTCATTGTGTTTTTAATCTGCATCTCTCTGATGGTTAGAGATGTTGAGAATCTTTTCACATGCCCATGGGCCCTCTGTGTGCCCTCCTTGGAGAATTTTCTGTTCAGGTCTTTTGCCTGTATTTTAATTGTGTTGCTTTTTTTCCTGGTGTGGAGTCCAGTGTTTTCTGTGTATGTTTTTGAGGCCAAACCCTTGCCCAAGGTATCAAATGCAAATATATTTTCCCATATTTTGGTTCCCTTTTCAATTTTCTGATATTTTCTTTATCCATGCAAAATCTTTATTTTAATGAAGTCCTACTTGTTAATTATTTCCTTTATGTCCTTTTCTCTGTGGGATATATTGGTGAAAATATTGTGGTGTGGATTATCTGAGGTTTTCCTGCCTATTTTCTCTTCTAGGAATTTTACATTGTTGCAACTTACATTTAACTCTTTTATCCACCTTGAAATTCTTTTTAGTGTATGGTGTAAGTTGGTGGTCGAGATTGATTGTTTGCATGTAGCTGTCGAGACCGCAAAGCACAATTTGATTAAGAGGATATTTTAATTCCATTTTATGTTTCTGCCCCCTTTGTGAAATATGAATAGACCACGGAGACATGTGTATATTGCTAGGTTCTCTATTCTGTTCCACTGATCTATGTGTATTCTTATGCCAGTACCAGACTGTATTGATTACAGTGGCCATGTAATACAGTTTGATATCAGGTATTTTGATCCCTCCTAATTTGTTATTTTTTCTCAAAATTCCTGGGGCTATGCAGGGTTGATTATGGTTCCATATAAATTTTTGAAATGTTTGTTCTATATTTGTGAAATGTGTCATTGGTAATTTAATAGGGATTGCATTGAACTGATAAATTGTTTTGGATAGTATGGCCATTATGATGATGTGAGTTGTTCCAATCCTTGAACATGGTATATGTGTCCATGTATTCGTGCCTTTCTTAATTTCTTTCATCAGTGTTCTATAGTTTTCTGAGTACAAGTCTTATACCTCCTTGGAAAGGTTTATCTCTAGGTACTTTATTTTTCTTCTTGCTATAGCAAATGAAATTATTTTCTTAGTTTTTGATTCAGATATTTTGTTGTTAGTGTGAAAAATGCCTTTGATTTTTGAATATTTACTTTGTATCCTGCTGTTTTGCCACATTCACTTATTAGGTTGGGTACTTTTTTTGGGGGGTCTATAGGGATTTCTATGTACAGCATAATATGTGCAAAACATTGACAGTTTTCCTTCCTCCTTTCCAATTTTGATGCCTTCTATTTTCTTTTCTTGTCTGATCACTGTGGCTAGAACTTCCAATACTACGTTGATAGAAGTGGTGAAAGTGGACATCCTTGTCTTGCTCCTCATCTTAGTGGGAAAGTTTTGTTTTTGCTCATTGAGTTTGATGTTGGTTGTAGGTTTTACATATATGGCCTTTATTATTTTGAGGTATGCTCCCTCTTCTCCCACTTTGCTGAGTGTTTTTAACATTAATAGGCCCTATACCTTATCAATGCTTTCTCAGCACCTATTGATATGATCATGTGATTTTTGTGTTTCCTTTTGTTTATGTGATGTATAATGTTTATTCATTTGTGAATATTATACCATCCTTGCATCTTTGGGATGAATCCTAATTGATCATGGTGGATGATCTTTTCTATGGATTGCTGGATGTGGTTTGTCAATATTTTGTGGAGGATTTTAGCATCTACGTTTAGCATCAGTATTGACCTGTGGTTTTGTTTTTTGTTGTGTCTTTATCTGGTTTTGGGATTTGGTTGATGCTGGCCTCTTAAAAATAATTTGGGAGTTTTCCTTGTTCCTCAATTCTTTAGAATAGTCTGAGATGGATAGGGATTAGCTCTTCCTTAAATGTTTTGTAAAATTTTCCTGGCAAATCATCTGGACTTGTGCTTTAGTGTGCCAAGAGTTTTTTATTACTGTTTTAATTTCACCAGCAGTTATCAGTCTGCTCAGGCTTTCTACTTCTTCATTCAGTTTTGGAAGACTATATTTTTCTAGAAATTTGTCCATTTCTCAGAGGTTTTCAAATTTCTGGGCATATAGATGTTTGTAGCAGTTTCTTACAAGCCTTTGTGTTTCTGTTGCATCAGTTGTAATCTCTCCTCTTTCATTTCTGATTTTTTTATTTCAGACCAAACTCTTTTTTCTTGATGAGTGATTTTAAAGGATTGTTATTTTTTTAACTCATCAAAAAACCAGCTCCTGGATTTTATTGATCCTTTGAATTTTTCTTTTAGTCTCCATGTGATTTAATTATCTTATCCTGATTATATCCATTCTTTTACTTGCTTTGGACTTTACTTGTCATTCCTTCTGTTCTTGCACAAATAGGGTTAGGTTGTTTATTTGAAATGTTTCTATCTTTTTTAGGTACTCCTGTACTACTATGAACTTCCCTGTCAGAGTGGCCTTCACTGTGTCCCATAAATTTTTGACAGTTGGTTTCATTTTCATTTTTTTCCAGAAATTTTTAAATTTCTTCCTTGATCTGATTATTTATATGTTTGTTGTTTAATAGCATGCTATTCAATTTCCATGAACATGACCTTTTTTGAGGGTTATTTTTCCCTTGAGGTTGGTTTCTAGTTTCAGGCCCTTATGGCCTGTGAAATGCTTGATATGATTTCAATTATGTTGAATTTGTTGAGGCTTGTTTCGTGTTCTATCATTTGGTCTATCTGAAAATGTTCCATGTGCATTTGAAAACAATGTGTGTTTTGCTTCTTTGGGATGAAACTATATATATATACACACACACTATGTATATATATGTGTGTGTATATATATATACACACACACTATATATATATACACACACACACATATATATAATCAGTTAAGTACATTTGATCTAGGGCATTGTTCAATGCCACCATATTCTTGTTGATATTTCATTTGGAAGATCTATCCATTTTTGACAGTGGGATGTTAAAATCTCCTAGTATAAGTGGTTTGCTGTATGTATCTCTCTTGAAGCCCTCCAAGATTTTCCTTTTATATTTGGGTACTCCTATATTGGTTCCATATAGGTTTATGATGTTTATTCCTTCTTGATGGATTATTTCCTTGAGTATTGTTAAGTGTCTTTCTGTGTCTTTTTTATGGCTTTTATTTTGAAGTCTATTTTGTCTGATATAACTATTGCTACTCCAGCTTTTTTTTTTCCTGTCCATTTGCTTGGAATGCCTTTTTCTAACCCTTCACTTTCAGTCTGTGTAGGTCTTTTTTCCTGAGGTGGGTCTCTTATTGGCGTCATATGTGTGGGTCTTGTTCTCTTATCCATTCAGACACCCTATGTTTTTTATTGGAGCATTAATCTATTAATATATAAGGTTATAATTGATAGGTACTATTCATTTTCCCTCTTCATCCCTGTGTTCCTGTCTTTCTCATTCATTGTCTCTCACTTCCTAAAGCAGTCTCATTAGCATATCTTTCAGTGCTAGTTTGGTAGAACTGTATGCTTTCAGTCTTATTTTTTCTCAGAAACCCCTTATTTTGCCTTCCATTTTAATTGAGACCCTTGCTGGGTGGAGTAGTCTTGGATGCAAGCCTTTGATTTTCATCACTGGGGATATTTCTTACTACTCACTTCTGGCTTATAGTGTTTCTGTTGAGAAATTAGCTGCTGGCCTTACCAGAGTTCCCTTGTGTGTTACTTCCTGTTTCTCCCTTGCTGTTTTTAAGGTTCTCCGTTTGTCTTTCAAACTTAGTATTTCAATTATGTTGTGTCTTGGAGTATGCCTCTTGAGTTCATCTTGACTGGGACCTTCTGTGCTCCCTAAAGTTGCATGGTTTTGCCCCGCCGAAGCTTCTAGAATTTTTCTGTCATTATGTTTTCAAACAGTGTTTCTATCCCTTGCTCCTTTTCTTCTCCTTCTCATATTCCTATGATTCAAATGTTGTTGTGTTTCAGGTTGTCTTGTAGTTTCCTTGAACTATCTTCATACTTTTTTAGTCTTCTTTTTCCTGAAGCTGCTCTACCTGGATATTTCTTTCTACTTTGTGTTTTAGCTCACTAATTCAGTCCTTTGCTTCATCCAGCCTGCTTGTAATTCCTTCTAATGTGCTTTTTTTTTATTTCAAGACTTGTATTCTTCATTTCTTCCTGGTTTTTGTTGTAGTTTCTATGTCCTTTTCCATACTCTTGTAATTCTCACTTGGTTCCTTGTAGCTGTCACTGAGTTCCTTGAGCATCTTTACAACCATTCTTTTGAATTATATGTCTGATAGTTTGCTTGCTTTCATTTCATTTAGCTCTTTTAGTGGAGAGTCTTCCATTCCTTTCAATTGCAGGTTCTTTCTTTGTCTCCCTATTTTAGGTGAATTTTTTTCTTTGTTTCTTTGACTCCCAATACTCTACTTTGCCAGCTGTCTTTGTATGGTGACATTCTGTGGTAAGTGTTCTGTTGGACTCTGTGGTGTGGTCTCTTTGATCTCCTTGTCTTGATTATCTAGGGTTGCCCTTTCTTCAATTTCTTTGGGTTTTTGTTGTACTTGGGTTTTACGTGTTGTTGGTTTCATTGTTGGTAGGTTGTCTCCTCTAGCAGGGTTACTGGTATTCATAACTCACACCTTCTCTTGCATGTGATCAGGGACAAAGTGAATGCAAAAGGGTTTTAGACAGTGGGAGAGTATTCTGTGGGATTTGAAGTACTAACAAGTAGAGAACAGATAGGGGTCCTTTTGAGAAGTACATCAATAACTGTGATATTTCACCCCACTATCCACTTTTTATAAAATGTGAAAAAGAGGGAACTCTTATTAGAAAGGAAAAAGAATGTTAGCTGACTCCAGAAAGCATAGCACTTTTGAAAATTTAGATGGTGAGATATAGTGAGAGAAAATGGTAGAAACTTGGCCTAGTGTGCAAGAGAATAAAGTAACCACAACCTTAATTATGCTCAGGAAGATAGTGGAATGGACCAGACCAGGGAAGGGTGTTGTGTGGGATTTAAAAGAACAATAATATGACAAGAAATATATAATCTGAATAAAAAGAATAAAGAGACCAAGAGTTGTGTGTTATTAGAATATGAGTAAAGTGAAAGAATAAAAATTAAAATGCAGTAGGAAAGGGAGAACAAGAAAACCAGTCAAACAATAAAATCAAACAAACAACACAAAGAAAACTAAACAGAAAGAAGTGGAATAAAAACACAAAAATAACAAAAAAATAAAATTCAATTTCTATAGTAGAGCAAAGTGAAATTCGACTCAGTTGTTGGTATTAGCATTCTGTTCTTTCTCTGGATCTGTCTCTGGCCCTTTCACAGCTCCAGGTCTTATTGACTTACACTTGCAATAAAAGAAAATTTAAATAAAAGAAAAAGTGTCATGCTGATTTTTAACCCGCCAAGTGAAAAGCATGTTCTTCTGGTCTTCCTAGATGCTTGCAGGCAGAAGGGGCAATTCTTCCTTCTTTTTTCCCTTTCCTGTCATTCTTGGAGGATACAGGTTCAGCCTGGACTACAATATTTACAGGCGCCCAGCCTCCAGCCCAATATCTGAGTGTTGCACAGCCCACACTTCGCATATGTACCAGGCCACCTTTAACCGACCTCATTGTGCTACCCATTGATTAGTCCATGAGGTGCACCAAGTGGAAGCAACTTGCAACCCTCCTTCTCCCCTTTAGCTGGCCTGGGCTCCGTGCGCATGCAAAGTCCCTTCAGGGCAGTTTAGTCCCCTTATTAAATTAAGTCTTTCTGGAGACTGCTACCTCTCTGATCCTCTGTTACCCCCCTTTGATCAATCCGGGAGGTGTCCTGATTTGGATACAAGCGTACATCTCCTCCTCCTACCTCTTCACTGGTCTGGTTGCTGCCCTTCAAGAGGTCCTTGCATAGCAGCTGATAGCCTTTTTTTTTTTTTTAGCAAATTCCCCTTGGTTGTGGGTGGCCATTCCAAATAACCACCCAGCTTTTCACACAGCACAACTCTCAGACCTGTCCCCAGGCTATCTCAGTCATGGTCAGTTGTGGCGTAACTTTTCTCCCATTTCCAGGTGTCATCTGCCTCCCCAATTTCTCTGGTACTATACCAGGCACCAAACACATATCCAGCTGTGTTATGCTGCCTGGTGTGTGTCTCTCACTACATTTTTACCACCCCCAGCAACTTCAAGCATTGGGGTCTCTCCTCACTTGGATCTGTGACTTCCTTGCTCTGAGAGAGGAAGGATCTGTGAAGTTACAATCATTGAGCCTGCCCTCCTCCAAAGCTCCTGTGGCACCTGCGATCCCCAGCACAGGATCCAGGTACTGAAGTACCCGAGATATCCAGCAAAAGACCCGGGATCCTTCCTGTTGGCCTAGAAAAACTACTTACCATCCATTTCTAAGCTTCCTCTGCAATCTTTGGCTTCCAAACTTCATATCACCTGGGATTCCACTGGCTGTTCCCTCTATTCCTCAGAAGATCTGCTAGGTGTCTCAAGTGGGTGCATGAACAAGGGGGCTCAGCTCCCACCTACCTAGCGACCATCTTCAAAGTCCTGAAAGTCATATATCTGATAAAGATTAATTTCCAAAATATATAAAGACCTCATACAATTTATTTTTTTCTTTTTCTTTTTTAATAATTTATTTTAATTGTATTTCCATTGCCATTTATCCCCCTTATACCCTTAAAAGATATAATAGTTTAAAAAATGGACAGAGAAGCTGAATAGATATATTTTTTTCCAAAGAGGACATGCAGATGAATAACAGGTATATTAAAAGACACTCAACATCAGAAATCATCCATGGGATCCAAATCAAAAACTACAATGAGATATCACTTCCCACCTGTCAGACTGTTCATCATCAATTCATCAATAAACGACAACTGTTGGCAAGGATATGGAGAAAAGGGAGCCTTAGTGCACTGTTGGTGAGAATTCTGGTTGGTGCAGTCACTGTGGAAAGCAGTATAGAATTACCTCAAAACATAAAAATTGAATGCTTAATAACCTAGTGATTTCCACTTCTGGGTATTTATCCAAAGAGACAAATGCACTAACTCAAAAAGATATATGCACTTCCATATTAACTATGTCATTATTTACAGTAGCCAAAATATGGAATCAACCTACATGTCTAACAATAAATGAATGGATAAAGAAAATGTCATATATATAATGGAGTATTCTTCAGCCATAAAAAGATGAAATCTTGCCATTTGTGGCAACGTGTTTGGACCTTGAAGTCATTATGCTAAGCAAAATAAGTCAGAGAAACACAAATATGTAATCTCAATTATATTTGGAATTTAAAAAATAAGCTCATGGACAGAGGACAAATTTATGATTGCCCGTGGCAAGTTGTGGTGGATGGGTGAAATGGATAAAGGGAGTCAAAGGGTACACTTCTATTTATAAAATAAAGGAACCTTGGAAATGTAATGCACAGTGTGGTGGTGACCTTGTATTGCATATTTCAAAACTACCAAGTAAGTACATTTTGAAATTTTTCATTTCAGAAAAAAAACATAACTACTTATGATGATGGATGTTCACCAGACGTGTCGTGGTTGAATTTTGCAATATGTACAAATATTGAATGTGCGCCTCAAACTAATATAATGCTGTATGTTTATTATACACACAATATGCTGCAATAAAATTTTTTTATAATATTTTTTAAAAAAGATGATTATGATGCCAGAGACTTCTTGCCTTGGAAATAGAAAAGGTGCTTTGTATAATTTAGTTTTTAATGGGATATTCATTAGGTGACATGCTAAAATAGGATCTAAAAATCCAAATTTCAATATTATTTCAGGAGGAGATCTAAGAGTTGAGGAAGAGGACAAGTATATAAACAATAAATACAAAACAGAGAAAAATTAAAGTCAGGGATAAAATAAATATATGACCAAAACTAGTGGAAATTATTACAAAAATTTCAATCATTAGCAACACCTTGTTACAGACAGAAGGAGCTTCCCAGTGAAGAAGAGCTGAATCAGGCTTCACGTGTCAGAAAGGGGATTGAAACCATCAAGCCCATATTAAATAATGTGTGGTGGAAACCCCAGGTGTCTGGCATCTGGAAGAAGCCAGAAAGAGTTATTAAATCACTTTTATCAGAACACTTCAGCTATGGGTAATGGCTTAAAGGTTGCAGAATATGCAGATTTGAAGGAAATGCAATCTTACTATTACCTAGCTTTGTCTTTCTTGATTTGCAAAAATTTTTCAGAATATTTCTGCCACATGCATGCCCAGCATATTTTCTTGTTTTTCATACATTTCCCCCTCTCTTTGACAGTATCACTAGATCTTGGAAAGGTAAACTTCTCTCACTTGTAGTTTTCTTATATTACTTTTACATTTTGCACAAAGTAGCACTTCAATAATATAAAGTCCATTGAATTTCTTGTTTAATTTTATTTAAACAAATTGCATTGCTTTTAATTTCTACCTCTTGTAGTGATCATTGTTGCCTCTCATTATCAATCAACATAATATCTACTCCATGATTATTTTTGTTCTTAATAATACATCTCAGGTCCAGACTAGTACATAACATACATACAGGTGTATAGTATCTCTTAAACAGTTCAGCTATCTCTTGTGAAAAACATCTTAGGTTCAAAATTTATATTTCTGTCATTAAAATAATAGTGAAACTATGTGCATGAGATTCAAAACTAGTAAATCAGTTAATTCGCACAAAATAACTATCCACATTTTTTTATTATAGTAATAAAAACAGTATGCTGATTTCCATGTGCAACAGCTTTGATCTTCATATAGTTTACCTTTGTTGATGTCTTCTCTACCAATTTGTTAGCCAGCTTCCATAGGTATCTATGAGGGGATTGAGGTAATACTAAACAAAAGAAAGCATAATGACAAGAAGAGAAGACCTGTGTAACAGTTGGGTCATCCAAGTAACCTTGATCACCTCAACATTAGGACAACCTAAGGGAAAAGGAGGTTCACTTTCCTGTCCTGATATTAAAGACCAACTTCCCCAATGACGTCTTACTTGTTTAGGTTTTTGTGTTTTCCAAACTGTGTCCCAACCCAAACTCTTATTTAGTCGTGCTTATAGAAAGAAATTCTATTGAAATATGGGGTAAAGTCTGAAAATTAGGACTAAAAATATTACTTTTCCAGTAAGTACCTCCCATTAAACAGATTATCTCTGTCTGAATTAGGATATACAATAAGTTACCTATCTTTTTAATTGGTTTAGAAATAATTTTACAATAAATTTGGTCTTGTAAGAAGAACTGAAGTTGTCTAGTGCTATTTTCATTTAGTATGAATTTTATGAAATATTTAAAGTGAGAACAGGGTACATAGCTTTTTGTTGCTAGTTATTATCTACCCACACAGAAATTAAAATTTAAGAGGTAAGCATAATGCAAAAATTTTAATACATCATTAGTAACAGTTGCATCAGCAGGACCACAAACACCTTTATAGTACTATAGAGTTTATGTTGCATGTTCCTATCATGATATATTTTAAGTTTCATAAATACCTCATGAATTAAAATCATGTGGAATACACATACAACTTTTAAGAGATGATGCTCTTAAAAACTTCATCTATAAAACCCAGAATTATTTTGCTACCACGTTGCTTCCTGTAAACTTGTACAGAATACATAGAAATCCATTATAAAATCACTTTGAAAAAAAAGTTGAGGAAATCCCATAACATTTTCCACAGTGACTATATCACTCTTTATTCCAAAAGCAGTGTACTAGGGTCCCCTTCTCTCCACAAGTTCAACAGAACTTGCTTTTTGTTGATTTGCTTATGATGGCTATTTGGACCAGTGTGAAATGATATCTCATTGTGGTTTTAATTTGCATCTTTCTGATGACTAGTGATACTGATCATCCTGTCATACCTGCCATATATCTCTGGGCCTTCTGTATGTCCTCCTTGGAGAAGTGTGAAACAAATACCATATGATCTCACCTACTAAGTGGAACCTAATCAACAAAACAAGCAAGTGCATAGAATAGAACCACAGTCATGGAAATAAAGAAAAAAACAATAGCGACCAGAGGAGAGGGTGAAGGGGTATAACAAGGGAAAGAAGTAGAAGGATCAAGGGACTTGTATGAAGGACCCATGGACAAAGACAATGGGGGTAGGATTGAATGTGGAAGGTGGGGATAGGCAAGGTAGGGGAGAGTAATGGGGGGAAACGGGAACAAGTGTAATTGAAGCACGATAAAAATATAAAATAATGAAATGTTGAGTCAGAGTTTCTGCCAGTGTATAACATTACAGCCAAATAGATTAGCTTCACTTTTCTAGTCACAACATAGATCAATTACTCAATTTTGACAAGGAAAGAGTCTGATTCCCATTAAAATACTGAGGCCCAATATTTCAATGAGATCCTTTGCTCACACTACCTCCAGATTGGCAGAAAACTTCCATCACAATATCACGATTAGTTCTTCTAATACAATGGGAAAGAGAGAAGCTCTGGGTAAGGTGATGATTTAGACTTTGAAAATTTACTTACAGATACTATCAAGAAGTATCTCTGTTTTTTACTATATACTCAACCTAAAAACAATTCAGTTTTCTGTGGAAAGATCATGTTCTTTAACCAAGTACATGCCTTACAGAGGGATATGCATGTACATAAATCAGTCTCTAGGTATTAAACCAGTCAGATTCACAGAATTTGAAGAGAGATTAAAAACTAAAATATTTTGAAAGATAAGGACAGTAAGTATAATACCACAATAAAGAATAAGGCAAATGTTTGGGGCTAGTATACAGTTCAAGGAGGTCCGAATGAACCAGAAGAGATGAATGGTGACCACAACATTGAGATAGAGTAGTTATGTGGCCTGTTTGCAGATGCAGCTAGGCCATGGTGGACCCAAAGGGAAAGAATATGGAAAATAACTACTGAGATCTCACTTTACTGATTTCTTCTTTTATTCTTTTCTTTGTTCTAACTCAAAATGAAGCCAGAAGGTAAACGTGTCCTTTAACATAACCATGTGGGTCAAACTTCCAAGGCAGAAATCAAGGTGAAAATGATTAAATGGGGATTTGAAGGGACATTTATTGGCTTTCAAGTGGTTTTTAAATGTATTTGACTGAAAGGTAAGTTAACTAAAACTTAAAAAAAATCCATGTAAATCCTCCTGGGATATTTCTTTATAAAAAAACAGATAACTATATAATAAGCCAAGCAGGTTTCTTTTTTTGGCTTACAATGAATAATTAATTCTTTTATTATTGTTCAATTGCAATTTTCCCCATTTTTGCCTCCTTACTCTCTCCTGCCCTACCCACCCACCACCTTCCACATTCAATCCTCCCGCCACCCCTTGTCTTTGTCCTTGGGTCCTTTATACATGTTCCTTGATTGGACCCTTCTCCTTATTTTCCTGATTACATCCCTCCCTCCGCTTCTTTGGTCACTGAAAGTTTGTTCTTTATTTATATGTCTATAGTTCTATAGTTCTATCACTTGTTTGTTTTGTTGATTAGGTTTCACTTATAGGTGAGGTCACAGGGTATTTGTCTTTCACCATCTGGTTTATTTCACATAGGATAATACACTCTAGTTACTTTCTTTTCATGAACAATTTTAAGTATATTTTATTGATTATGCTATTACAGTTGTCACATTTATTTTCTCCCCTTTATTCCTCTCTGCCCTGCATCCTCCTTCCCACCAGCATTACTCCCTTTAGTTCATGTCCATAGGTCATAAATATAAGTTCTTTGGTTTCTTCATTTCCTATACTGTACTTAACCTCCTCCTGTCTATTTTGTACTTATCATTTATGCTTCTTACTCCTTGTACCTTTTCCTCTATTCTCCCCATTCTGCCTCCCTGCTGATAACCCACCATGTGATCTCCATTTCTGTGATCCAGGTCCATTCATGCTATTGTGAAGGGTAGGAGTTCCTTCTTTCTTTCTCCTGTGCAGTAATACACAATGGAATACTAAATCAAGCAGTTTTTACTTTATTACAGTTTATATCTCCAAAGTGTTAATCTAAATGTATAGAAACAATAAGATATTCTTATATACCCTGATTATCTTACCAAAGGATATTTTATCCACAAAGTTCATCAAATATTGTCTATTATCAAAGCAATATAGGTACTCATTGATTAAATTGCATGAGATTTTGGAGGCTATACTTCCAAGGATCATTTCTATAGCTTGTCAAAAGCATGAAATTTGGAATCCAACATACTTGCATTTGAAATGTTACTGAACTGTTAATTTACCATGTGATTTTCAGAAAGTTAGCTAACTACTCTAAGGTCTATTTCCACACTTATGAAATGGGGTTATTGATAGTAACTCTTTCAATTGAGCTATGATGATTAAACCAGTTAATTAAGATAAAATGTCTAACAGTGTTCAGTGCATAAAATATCCTCAATCAAGTTTAGCTGCCAGTAATATTATTAATAATAGGTCCACTATATCTAATAACTTTGTTTATCCAAATGAGAAATGACATTTACCTAGGAAAATTCTTTCCCAAATATTGTTCTTCTGAGGATTGGTTAGACCGATATTGAAGTTATCCAACATATGGCCATATGTGTACTTGTAAATCCAGTATTATTCAAAACTTGTCTATACTAACAATGAAAGTTATAAAGCAACATGTCTATGATACATGTTGAAAACAGGAGAATTTTACCAAACTTTTCTAGTAAGTACATTGGACCACTCAGTACAAAATCACATTATCACCAAAAGTAGTTTTTGTTGCATGTGGTATATTTTTATGTTTCCTGCTGTAATGATGAATTTCTTTAACAACAAAAAAATATTGGAGCAAAATGTTTAAATTTATAGTTCTTAATATTCATTATCACCCAAAAGTGATTTCCACTTAGTAATCCAATAAGGTTGGCTCCAATACTTTGTATCTTACAAAGTACTTATATTGTCCCTTTCAGTTTTAAAGTACAACTACCAGATTTATTTATACTATTTTCAAAGAAGTTTCAGTATTTATTTGCCCAGGAATACTAATCACTCTCATACAATTTTCTGGTTCATGGCTTATTGAGAATCACAAATCCTTCGCTTTTAATGTTTCCAGCCATTGCATTGCTCATTAACACCCATGTCAAAAGGCATAGAAGGAAAAGAGTAAAGTGAAATGTTAACCAATCTCATGGACTACTGTTTTTACACTCTTGGTAAATGATGTAACAGTTTAGGAAGTAGTATAATTGGTTAAAATTGAATTTGTGGAATTTTATTGGTTTTACACATACACATCTTTCTGTCTCAACACATGCATTTAAAAATCCTAAACTGAATTACCCATAAAGATCTAGCAATAACAGTTTTCCTATGGTTTTAACTTTAATCAAATTTTCAGTCAAAATCAGGCCTCTTACATGCTTAGAATGAATGAATGGATGAAATCAATAACAGTTTAAAATATAAAAATATAGAGAGTAAGTTCAATCCATCCATAAATTACTAAAATGTAATATACATGTATATATGTGTACAATATATGTGTATGAATACATGTTTGTATATGTATGTACATAAAAAATCTAAGAGCCACTGCCCAAGCCATTCCAGTCCTACTTTTCAAAGGAAAGCACTGTTAACAGTTTGTTTTTTGTCTTTTCTATTTCCCTATGGTTTTATAGGCATAAATGGTATTCATATTGGCTTTAATATCATATAGAGATTAGCCATAGATATGCAAAAATATATGTGTTGTTTACAAAAATGAGATTATGATTTTCCATTCTCATTAACAATAAGACATTGACAGCTTTAAACTAAGATATGTAGCTCTACATCATTCTTTTATAATGGTACATAATATTCCACTGAATGGATGCATCATTCCCCTAATAATGAATATTTAAGCTCTTCCCAGGTTGTTTTGTTTTGGTTTATTACAAAAATAGTTTAATAGTTACCCTTGTACAAAATAGTTTTACTTATCTATTTTATTATTGATTTTTAAAGAATATAATCTTATAGATGAGACAGCTGATTCATGGCATATTATATTTAAAGTTTAATAAATACTTACCAATTGTCTCACAAACGGTTTTTCCCAATTTACATTCCCTCCCTGCAAACAGTGTATAAAAGTGTTCCCTGGCACTTGTGCTTTTTAGAATTTTCTGTCTCAGAGATTACACTGTTAAAGATGCTCTCTATAGGTGGAATAATCAGTGTGTGTGTGTGTATGTATGTTTGCATGTGTGTGTGTTCTATTTCACCTCTACATTTATATAAAGTCTAGATTTACTAATATTCTAAATTTGTTGGAAATATGGAATATGTCTACTACTAATGGCGCAAATTCCATGGTGACAAGCACTCTGTGGTCTTGTGCACTCTAAGGAACAGCTCAGTAACTGACTTTGATGCTGATAACAGCATTCTCGCAGAGTCTGGGCTGACAAACAACATTAGTCATCTAGTCTGTTCCATGGGGCTAAATTGTTTGTTGAAATAAGCCATTAAGAGTAATAAAGCAATGAAATACTAGGAAAATTTTTCATGAGTTTGCTAATGCTAAATAAACATGTACTCTGTGAAGACAACCAGTAAGCAGAATGAGACTGCTGCTTACTGGGGCTCACAGGTGGCACCAAAATCAATTAACCTCTTCTACCTATGGCAAGTTAGTGATATTGATGTACATTATACAGCTCCACGATATTAAATTGGTATGACAAAAAACATCTTTCATTCTTTATTTTCCAGAGAAATAATTACAACTAATCCTGCAGTCCATGCTTCATTTTATTAAAAGTAACTGTAGATTAACAGTCAGTTTCCTCAGGTGCTAAAAAGGCTTTTGGGAATAGTATCTGAAGTTTCACCATACTTTAGATCCATATATGAATACCATACATAAATACTTTGAGAAGTAATAAACACCAAAAATGGACCACGTTTTCTATTATTCTTCAATTACAGTTTTCCCCAT
This sequence comes from Mormoops blainvillei, assembly GCA_004026545.1. NCBI lineage: Eukaryota > Metazoa > Chordata > Mammalia > Chiroptera > Mormoopidae > Mormoops > Mormoops blainvillei. The sequence continues at coordinate 15,077 of PVJD01013240.1, forward strand.
TTTGCCCCATCATTCTCCCCCTTCCCCACCCACTCCATCTCTCACATTCAATCCTCCCTGCCACTGTCTTTGTCCATGGATCCTTTATACACCTTAAAAGTCATAGAGGAGAATATAGACAGGAAAATCTTGATATTCCTTGCCACAATATTTTCACCGATATGTCCCCTAGAGCAAGGGATATAAAGGAAAGAATGAACAAATGGGACTTCATCAAATTAAAAAGTTTCTGCATGGCTCAAGAAAACATCAGCAAAATGAAAAGGTAACCAACTATATGGGAAAAAATATTTGCCAATGATACCTTAAACAAGGGTTGATCTCCAAAATATAAAAAATTGGACCATATTTCATGCTCATCTTCAAAACAAGGCAAACTCTCTCTCTCTCTCTCTCTCTCTCTCTCTCTCTCTATATATATATATATATATATATATATATATAGATAGATAGATAGACAGACACATAGATAAATAGATAGATGATAGAAAGATATAGATATATAGTTATTTAACATTTTCTTCACAGCATTTAAAAAATTCAAAATGTTAGACACAACTGAAATATTCACAAGATATTTATTGAATGACTAAATTATGGCAGAACCTAAGAGTAAAAATTTTTGTGCTTTTTTTAACGTAAGAAAACATTTTATATTAAGAGGAACAATGTAATAAAACTAATGTCCTTATAATTAAGAAAAAGCAATACTTTAGAAAAGTATGAAATGGAGACTTCCTATGAAGTTGGCTTTTTAAAAAATATTTTATTTATTTTCAGAGACAGAGGAAAGGAGGGAGAAGAAGGGGAGGGAAACATTAATGTGCAAGAGAGACATCAGTTGGTTTTTTCTGGTACATCCCTGACCAGGGACCTGGCCTTCAACTCAGACATGTGCACTGACAAGGAATCAAACTGGTGACCCTTCTGGTCAAGGCTGATGCTCAGTCCACTGAGGCACACCTACCAGGGCCAGAGTTGGCTTTTTAAATTAAAAAGGATGTATGTTGAAATGAAATATGTATAATATAATTTAATTTTCTATAACAAAATATATTTAAATACCCAGAAATATGAGTATAGTATAGTAGTAGTTATTGTTAGGTAGTATTGTAAAAGATTTGTATTTTCTTCTTTGAGTTTTTCCAAGTATTTTAAAATAAGTAATTCCAAATGTGTTGATATAAGACATAAGGAAAATCTTAAAATTAAAAAACAATAGAATAGGTTATCAAAGTTAAAAGACTTCCACCCTGGGGGACATTATTTTTTAATCCTCACCTTAGGACATTTTTTGCATTGCTTTTAGGGAGAAAGGAAAGGAGAGAGGAAGAGAGGAAGAAAATCATTGATGTAATAGAGAAACATTGATTGCCTACCTCTCATACACAGCCCGACTGAGGAATGAACCCAGACACGTGCCCTTACTTGGAATCAAGTCTCCAACTTCTTATTCCATGTAATGATCCCCAACCAACTGAGCCATACCAGCGAGGCTCATCCTGAGGGGCATTTAAGATAATAATAAGCTTAAGCTTTTTCTTTTAAACTGAGGGTGTAGACTTACTGATTTGCATGGGTTTTGGCATCAGACCTGGATACCGATCCCAGTTGAGACATTTACAAGATAACTTTATTTGGGTCAATTGTACTGTATAACCAATATGTGTTATAATTTTATCATCTTTTAAATGAATATATCAGCACCAATTCTACACAGTTTCTGTGAGATTTAAACAATAAAATGTAAGTTAAAATCACTAGTTCACCCATGCCTGGTAAATATTAGGTATCACAGAGGTGTGATATATATTCAGCAATACCCATCACATAGCCTCCTTGATACAGAGCTAGTCTACATTTCTCAGCCTCAACTACATTTAAAGGTAGTAATTTTATATAGTTGTGGCCACTGTAATGTAGGTGGATATGTTGTATACCACCTGCCCTATAAAAATATTCACAATCTTCCACTCTCCATGAATCTGCTAAATGGAAGGAAATGCCACTTGTTGAAGTCTGCAGAGCATCCAACAACCTGCATTTTTAATTATTGGATCAGGAACACCCTATTTTATTTCCCTATTGACCATTAAAAGAGTAATAAATTCTATTATGTGAAGTCATTGGAATTCTTAAATTTATTTATTACAGCAGCTAGTGTTACCTTAACTAAGAGAAGGTGCTCATTAAATAGCAAATACTCATTGTAATTGTTACTAACATTTCTCCCAATTCTATGATTTTACTATTTACAACTCAATTGACATGCAAGGGAGTACAGTGAAGACAGGGGCCAAAATTAAAAAGACAGTTGGTAGTAAAGCTGAAGCATGAACCTTTTTGACAGCAGAGATTAAGGAAAAGAAAAGATCGTGTATAAATATGGTCTACTGAAGCAAGTGCCTCAAAGAAGGTGCATGATGTCTTGCCATATCTATCCTAAGGTTTACACAAAACTACTACACTAAGAAAAAGCTGACATACCATCTCCAAAAATATTTTCTAGATGCTGCAGTGCAGTTTGAACATGTGACCTTTTTTTCTTTATACACAGTATAGAGTCAGAATGTTGTAAAAATAAGTATATGTTACCTCTTCCTTTAAAATGAGTCATAAATTTAAAGATCTGGCTAGTTGTGGTCATGAAAAATCCCTAAACTCATTCCCCAGAGCAAGATGACTTTCAGCGTTGCAATAATTAATTCTTACACGTGTATAGTTTTTGAATCTTTTTGGGATGCAAAACCCCTTGTAATTGTCAGATATTCTTTAGATTATTATATAGAATGGCAAAATAAAGGTCGTTCTAAATGCTACAAGTCTCAAAGGACATAGGCAATGCTCTGTAATAAAAATTGCAATAAGACTTGCAAGCCCTCTGCTACAGGCACTATAACAAAAGTTCAGCTTTTGGTTGTCCTTCCTGGGTACTCTTAATCTTATTTAGGCATAGACTCTATGCCCCAAATTGGTATACAATGTTTAGGTATACAATTCCAGCTATTTTTTCCAGCTATTTTAAAAACCTGGTGAAAATGCCTCCTGCTTCCAGACACTTGAAGTGAACATTTCAAATCCCCATAAGAATGATATATGTAATTACATTACTGTATAATAAATGTAGTCATGAAATGAAATGTAATAGGTTTCAGAAGAGTCCAAGAATTTCAACACATAATGATACATTTTCAGCTCTGCAGTTCAAAATGAGACATAATATGACACAGACTTCTGAAGATACACATTAGAGGGAAAAAAGCCTCAAGCAATAGACTGATGCAATGAGTAGTAACAAAAAATATCTGAATGCTAGATTGTGATGATAAAATTCTGCACTTAATATGAGTACCACCATTCCCAAACAGGGTCAAAAGTTTAAAAGAAACATTACAGGAAATTAGACACCAGAGAAAATTACAATTAACTGGGTCAGAAGTGTTCAGTCTGTCAAAAATTGGAATGTCTAGAGAAGGGAAGGTATATGTCACCAAGGTACGAGAAATATGTGATGATTTCATAATATTTAATTATTCTAAAAGAAGGGATTGTTGGGAGCAAGCAAGAAAATTGATTTCTGAAAATTAAAGAGTAAAAATAAAGATAACTTACTTGCCCTTGAGGTTCCCCCAAATAATACCCTAAATAAATTAAAGCAATTGCCCAGCCAACAACTGTGAAAGTTTTACTAAAGAAAGATCCCCTCTGCCCCAGTCAGTGTGGCTGAGTTGATTGGAACATCGCCCTGTAATCTAAAGGCTGTAGGTTCCAGTCCCAGTCCAGACACATATGATTCATTGTGTGGGCCGATAGAGACAACTGATTTATTTTTTCTCTCCTGTGTTGATGCTTCTCTTTCTATCTCGTCCTCTCTCTCTCTAAAATGCAACAAAAAAAGTCCTTGGGTGAAGATTTTTTAAAAAAGGATCATTTTTCTCAATAATTTTTTCTCATGTTTTATATTATGTCCCAGGGCCTCACTTCCTGTTGTGAAATAGCTGCATGTTTTTATTTGAAAGAAGGAGAATGAACTACTTAAAGAATATGTATGAATGACCCATGGACATGGACAACAGTGAGTGAAATGATTGTGAGAGCAGGGGGTGAGATGGGTAGAGTGGGGAAAGGGGGAAAAATTGGAACTGTTAGAGAATAACACTAAAACTATTTTAAAAAAAGAAAATTGAAATGAGCTGGAGGTGAGAGATGGGATAAGGAAAAAGATGTGGCACAGGGTTCCACAGGAGGCATATTTCAGTTTTCAGACCAGAGGTGAAAGGCTGAACAGGTGGAGAGATGGGTAACTAGGTGGACAGGAGGTGAAGCACTGCCAGGAACTAAGTTTTAAATAAGTAATCATGGTCTTTGAAGATGGCAGAAAGGGAGGTGGAAGATGAACACACTTACTCGAGTCACCCAACAGGGACATCTAGCTGATCTGAAGAGCAGAGTGAACAGCCAATGGAATCCCAGAGAACAGAAGCTGGGAAGCCAATGATTACAGAAAACATTTAAAAATGGAAGATTATATATTTCATATCATATTATTGTTCCAAATTCCACATAGCAACCTTCCCTGGTATCTGTCCATTTGACTAACTTCCTGAGTTTTATTACTATTGTAGTTAACTTTATTCTCTTCCACACTACCCTAAGTTTCCATCTCTTACTCTCACTATATCTCACCCTCTAAATTTGTATAAGTACCCTACTTTCTGAAGTCAGTTCACATTCTTTTTTGCTTCTAATAAGAACCTTAATTTTTTTTCAACTTTTATAAAAGCTAGTTAGTTGGGTGAAATATCATGATTTTGCTGTACTTCTCCAAAGGCTCTCCTATCTGTTCTCTATTTTTTTGGTTCTTTAAATCCCATGGAACACTCTCCCACTGTCTTCGTGTATTTTACTTTCACCCTTCCCCTGATCACATGCAAGAGTAGATAGTACTCATGAATACCAGTAAACCCCATGGAGGAGACAATCCACCAAGAAAGGAGCCAACAACAGGTAAAACCCAAGTACAATAAGAAAACCCACACAAACGGAAGAAAGGGCAACACTAGTGCATCAGGACAAGGGGTTTAAAGAGACCACACCGCAGTGTCCAACCAAAATACTACCACAAAAGGGCACCCTACAAAGACAGTTCACAAAGCTGAGCATCAGGAATCACAGAAACAAAAAATGGGGACTCATTCTCACCTCATATGGGAAGACAAAGAAAGAACCTGCAATCGAAAGGAATGGAAGACTCGCCACTAAAAGAGCTAAGTGAAATGAAGACAAGCAAACTATAAGTCATAGAATTCAAAAGAATGGTTGTAAGGATGCTCAAGGAACTCAGTAACAACTACAAGGAACTGAGTGAGAATTATAAGAGTATGAAAAAGGAAATAGAATCTACAAAACAAACAAACAAACAAACAAACAAACAAAAAACCAGGAAGAAATGAAGAATACAAGTCCTGAAATAAAAAAGCACACTAGAAGGAATTACAGACAGACTGGATGAAGCAGAGGACCAAATTAGTGATCTAAAACACAAAGTAGAAAGAATTACCCACGTAGAGCAGCTGCAGGAAAAAAGACTAAAAATATGAAGATAGCTTAAGGAAACTACAAGACAACCTGAAACACAACAACATTTAAACCATAAGAATATGAGAAGGAGAAGAAAAGGAGCAAGGGATAGGAACACTGTTTGAAAACATAATGACAGAAAAATTCTAGAACCTGGGGAGGGGCAAAACCATGCGACTTCAGGAAGCACAGAGGGTCCTGATCAAGATGAGCCCAAAGAGGTCTACTCCAAGACACATCACAATTAAAATGTCAACTTTTAAACAGAACCTTAAAAGCAGCAAGGGAGAAACAGGAAGTAACATGCAAGGTAACTCTGGTAAGGCCAGCAGATGATTTCTCAAAAGAAACGCATGGCAAGAAGTATTCCAAATAATGAAAATCAAAGGCCTGCAACCAAGATTATGCTACCCAGCAAGTCTCTCAATTAAAATGGAAGGTGAAAAAAAAAAGTTTCCCAAACAAAATAAAGTTAAAAGAATACACCTCACCCAAACAAGCACTGCAAGAGAAGCTAAAATGGACTGCTATAAAAAGAAGAAGAAAAAGAGTGAGAGTGAAAGATCAACACATGAACAATGGGGGAAAATGAATAAGTACCTATCAATAAGAACCTTAAATGGTAATGGATTAAATTCTCCAATCAAAAGACATAGGGTAGCTGATTGGATAAGAAAACAAGGTTTGCACATATGCTGCCTAGAAGACACCCACTCCAGAAAAAAAGACATACACAGACTGATAGTGAAGAGTGGGAAAAAATATTACAAACAAATGGACAGGAAAAAAATGTGGGGTAGTAATACATATATCAGACAAGATAGGCTTGAAAAAATAAACCCATAAAAAGAGAATCTAGAGGACACTTCATAATACTAAGGTAAGAATCCAACAAGAAGGTATCAATAGTGTAAACATATGTGAACCCCACATGGGAAAATGTAAATATATAAGGAAGATCTAGGAGGTCTTCAGAAATGCATGGATAGCAACACACTTATAAAAGGGGATTTTAATACTGCACTGACAAAATGGATAGATCTTCCAAACAAAATGTCAACAAGGATACAAGAATATTGTGGCATTGAACAATGCCCAATATATATATATGCGCGCGCAGGTGCGCGCGCGCGTGTGTAATGTTTCATCCCAAAGAAGCAAAATACACATTCTTTTCAAATGTACATGGAACATTTTCAAGATATATCAAATTATAGGACACAAAATAAGCCTCAAGATTCAAGAAAATAGAAATGTTATCAAGCATTTTCTCAGACCACAAGGGCTTGAAACTAGAAACCAACCTAAAGGAAAAAAACCTCAAAAATGTTCAAATTCAAGGAGATGAATAGCATGCTATTAAACAATTACTGGGTTAATGAGATCAAGGAAAAAATCAAAAAGTTTCTGGAAACAAATGAAAATGAACACCAACAGTAAAAACTTTAGGGACACATTGGAGGAGCAACAAAGCACAGAGCAAGTAGAAGAAAGAAAGTAATCAAGGGCAGAGAAGAATTAAATGATATACAGGCTAAAAGAACATTTGAAAAGATCAATAATTGCAGGAACATGCTCTTTAAAAGATAAACAAAATTGAGAAGCCTTTAAGAAGACTCATAAATAAAAAAGAGAGGACCAAAATAAATAAAATCACTAATGAAAGAGGAGAGATTACCACTGATACCACAGATATAAAAAGAATTGTAAGAAATTACTACAAACAACAATATGCCAAGAAATTTGAAATGGTACAATGGACACACTCTAGAAAGATATAAGATTCTGTAACTGAATGAAGAAGAAGCAGAAAGACTGAACAGACCAATAACAGCTGGTGAAATTGAAGCTGTAATCAAACATATCCTAGCACACAAAAGCCTTGGACCAGAAGATTTCACAGGAGAATTTTACAAAAAATTTAAGGAAGAACTAACCCCAGTCCTTCTCAGACTATTCCAAAATATCCAGGAAGAGGGAAGACTCCAAAACATTTTTTATGAAATCAGCATCATCCTAAACCAAAATCCAGATAGACACAACAAAGAAACTAAACTACAGGTCAATATCGCTGATGAACACAGAAGCTAAAATCCTCAACAAAATATTGGCAAACCGCACCCAGCAAGACCATATGGTATTTGTCTGTCACTGTCTGGCTTATTTCACTTACCGTGATGCTCTCCAGATACACCCATGCTGTTGCGAATCATAGGAGTTCCTTCTTTCCTTCTGCTGTGTAGTGTTCCATTGTGTAAATGTACCAGTTTTTTGATCCATTAATTTACTGATGGGCACCTAGGTTGCTTTTGACACTTGACTATTATAAACTCTGCTGCTATGAACATAGGGGTGCATAGGTTCTTTTGAATTGGTGTTTCAGGATTCTTAGGGTATAATCCCAGCAGTGGAATTGCTGTGTCAAAAGGCAGTTCCATTTTTAGTTTTCTGAGGTAATTCCATTCTGTCTTCCACAATGGCTTCACCAATCTGCATTCTCTCCAACAATGTACTAGAGTTTCCTTTTCTCCACAACTTCGCCAGCACTTGTTGTTTGTTGATTTGTTTATGATGGCCATTCTGTCTGGTGTGAAGTGCTATCTCATTGTGGTTTTAATTTGTATCTCTCTGATGGATAGTGATGCTGAGCATCCTTTCATATGTTTCTGGCCTTGCATATGTCCCCCGTTGGAGGAGTGTCTGATCAGATCCTTTGCCCATTTCTTAATTGGGTTGTTTCTCTTCCTAGAGTGGACTCATGTGAGCTTGTTAGCTATTTTGGAGATCAAACCCTTACATTATTATAAATTCTTATACTCAGAAATATTCCATAGTTCCTTATCAACTAATTAACTAAAATGCACATTCCTTAGTGAAAGATTTCCATGATTATGATTTTGACTATCTGTCTATACCATCTCCCAAAGGATGTTGCTCCAAATTCAGGGTTTTAATTCAAACTTAATTCAAATTTTTATTCAGATTCAAATTTAGGGTGAGAGTATATATGGGTAGCCTAGAAAAAAATGATTCTGTGTTAATGAAAATTATTTTCTTATGTTCTTTGCTCATAATTTTTTTCAAGCCTTGTCTGAAGAGTATACAAAAATTGAATTTTTACTATATCTCAATGTCTTTTCTAAGCAATTTACATATTTTATTATTTGCTTTCACAACAAAACTGTGAAGCAGATTCATTATTATCTTTATTTTACAGAAAGGAAAACTGACACCAGAGCAGTTATGCAACTAAGTAGCTCAAACTCTTCACAGAATGTTCTGAAGATTTCCCTCTCATATATAAGGAAATTCTTGCTTCTAGGAGATTGTTTTTATGGATATATAACAATAATAAATATCACATATGGAATAATTAATGTGTGACAAGAACTGTGTTAACATTTGCATGGATTTGTTCATTTAATCTTCTTTAAAACTCAATGAAATATTTATTATTCTTTATCCCTATTTACATGTAAGGAAATTGAATCAAAAACAGCTTTAAAATTTTTCTCAAGGCCACACAGGTGGTAATCTTTCCAGAAACTAATGATATCTAAGTGGGTTCAGATTTCATACTCTCTACCATTATGCTGCACTGACTCCCTTCCTAGCAGCACACAGTAGTTCAAACAATATTAACTTGAGACATTGATGAGCTGAAGTTCTGCAGACCTTTTGGCTTTATAGTATAGTCAGAGAATCTAAAATGGAAGCCAGTCACCAGTTAAGGGGTGGATTTTGTGATTAATAGAAACTTATGAAAAACATTAAGTTGGGGCCCTTACCAGAGGAATCATGGGGAGGATCCAAGATGGTGGAGGAGTGAATGGAAGATACACTAACCAGCTTTCAGGACCAATATGGAATTGCAACTAAATTATGGAGAAATCACCCAGAACAAACAACTGAACAATAGTGAGAGAAAAGCATTATAACCTCATACAGACAGAAGAATCAGCTTCAGCACAACCTGACTGGTAGGGAGTGTGGTAGAGAAGAGAGAGGGCTGGCTGGGCACCCACAGATAGAAGCTGAAGTGCCAGAGGGATATGTAAGAACCTGGATGGATCACTCTGAGAAGTGTGGGGTCTAAACCTTAAGCTAGGATCCCTAGTTTAAAGCAACAGGGCCTGAAATGCATACAGATAGTATCCAGTGAAGAAAAGCAACAAGGTTTCTCTCTGTCAGAGATGGACAGCTAGAGATGAAAAGAATCATTTAAACATCCAATGCATACATTTTCATTTGCAGCCACTTACCCTGGGCTCTGGCAAATCGAGGAGCAGAGTGAGCTAGAGTTGCTCGAGGAGACACTGGGGATGGAGGCCTTGGGGGGAGAACTGAGAGAGCAGTCATCAGGATCCTGGTGCTGAGTCATCCCCCACACTGCAACAGCCATCTTTCTCAGGCAGATCACTCTCCATCCAGTGGCAGTAGTTTGAGGGAAAACAATAACCCCAGCCCCAGTAGAGATTCTGCCCAATTCTGTGGTGCGTAAGCCTGAATGATGAGTTCAGAGTGATTAGATTAACAACTTAAGGAGGTAGCCACACACAGTAGACCCCAGGAAGTCTTGAACAGGCTGCCTGAGGTCATAGGGGGTCACCATCTGATAGCATGGCAGTCATATCCAGAAATAAAATGTAGTGGCAAGTACTAGATGCTAATGAGATGAAATCCACGAAGGTCTTCTCCGTGATTTGCAATATTTTCTTTCCTGAATAGTAACATTCATTTCCGGTCCATCAAGTTCATGGACAAACCCAAAGGGGTCTAAGATTGAGGGTGGGAGGAGGGAGTGGGTGGGGCAGGGGAAAAGGGTGGTTGGAAAATGAAGACAACTGTACTTGAACAAAAATTTTAAAAAATTCTCCATATTAAGTCACAAGATTTTAAAATGTAGTTTATTTCAATTCACACATTTTAACCTTCCCTTGCCTGACCCCATTTTAACTTCCTCTTTCCTCATTATTTTCATTTTAAATTTTGTTGTCTCTCTTGCTACAATTTGTTTCCATTTCAAACTCTTACTATTTCTCTCCCATCTAGCCTCTCAAAACCAATTCTCTTCTCAAAGGTCATATCACTGTCTTTTTGCTGCTCTTAAAATACCTGCATTCTCTCTCCGCCTTTATCAATTTTGCTTGTTGGTTCTGGATAAGGTAATTGTTGCATATTTTTCAATTTTATCTGTACATCTTCATTAATTTTGTATTTCAAAGTTCAAATTTTACCGTTCCTGTCTCCTACTATTTTTTCATCTCAAATTTTCATTTTTCCCTTTGTTAGCCTATTTTTTCCCTTTTTTTCTCTTTCACCCTGCTCTTTATTTTCCATTTCTTTTTATCTCAAATTTATTTTTCCCTGTCTTAGTTTGTTTTTCCCCCTCATTCTTAGTATTCTCTCTCTCTCTATCATCTCAAAATCACTTCCTTTTCCTCTAGACATCTTTTAAGCTTTTCTTTCTTCCCCCTCTCTTATTCCCATCCCACCTATATTAACTTTAGCACGTTTGTTGTTGATAGTGCTGTAGGGGATATTTTTCTCCAATTTGGTTCCTATTTTTTATTATTTATTTATTTTTACTTTTTCTTTCTCTCTCACTTTGTTTTATTTTATTATTTTATTTTATTTTAATTTCTGTTTAAACTGAATACTATACACATCCCTTCTCTTACTCAATCCTACCTTATTCATTCCATTTATTATTTATGATATAAATTTTACTCACTGTCTCTTCACCTTACTCTGATTCGCAACTCTTATTAGTGCTACTCCTTCTACCTTCTCGAAATCATTTTCTTTCAGCAGGCCATTTCATATTTGCTCTCCTTTCTTATACTAGTCTCAATCTCTTTAAACTCTTACTAACATTGGTTAATTTGTGGTTGGTAGAGGGAATGCAGGTGAGAGTTACACTTGTGGGTGTGTACTTGTTTCCCAGGCTTTGTAGGTCTATTCTGGCAGCACTTGTATAACAGCATACAAGATGTAGTGGGTGGAGGGACCCTCAGTCAATTAGTTGGAGGAAGGATCCACCAAAGAATGACCCAACAACAATCCAAACACAATTACATCAATAGAGCTAACATAAGTGGTGTAAAGGGCATGCAAATAGTATCTAGTTCAGTAGATCAAAGAGACTGCACCATTGAATAACACAGATTGTGAACCAAAGAAAGCCAAAACACTAAGACATGGAGTCAAAACAGATCAATTTAAGAAGCAGAGGCAAACAAGAAGAGTCTCCCAAAAAATAGGAAAACAAAGAAACAACCCCCAATCAAAAGGAAAGGAGGAATCCTCACAAAGAGTACTAAATGAAATAGAGGCAAATAAACTATCAGAAATTGAGTTCAAAACGATCATTATAAGAAAGGTTAATGAGCTCAGCAAGAATTATCAGAAACTACAGGGAAGCTATGAGGAACTTTCTACAAATTATATTGGCATGAGAAAGGACAGAGAAGCCATCAACAAGAGCAAGGAGGAAAGGAAGAATATAATTTTTGAATGGAGAACACAGTAGAAGGACTCAAAAGCAGGCTAGATTAATAGATGAGTAAATCAGCGAGCTGGGAGGGAGGTAGAAAGTAACTCCAAGAAAGAGCAAAAAAAGGAAAAAAAGAGTGATAAAGAATGAAGAGGGGTTAAGGGAATTGCAGGACAACATGAAACATAATAATACCCATATAACAAGGATACCAGAAGGAGAGAAAGAGGAGCAATGGACAGAAAAGTTGTTGGAAAAGGGGATGATAGAAAACTTCCCTAATTTAATGAAGGAAAAAGTCACATGAGTTCAAGCAGTACAGAGGGTCCAAATCAAGATGAACCCAAAAGACCCTCAGCAAGGCATTTCATAAATAAAATAGAACTATTCAAAGACAAAGAGAGAATCACAAAAGTAGAACTGGAGGAACAGGAAGAAACATACAAGGGGGCTGTTTAAGGCAAGAAGCTGACATCTCAACAGAAACACTATAAACTAGAAAGGAATGGCAAGAAATATTCCAAGTAATGAAAAGGAAAGGCCTGCAACCAAGACTAATCTACCCAGCAACATTCTCATTTAAAATAGAGGAGAAATAAGGAGTTTCCCAGACAAAAGAAGGCTAAAAGAGTATAACTCCACCAAACCTGCATTGCAAGGTATGCTAAAGGAACTTCTTTAAGGAGATGAAGAGAAAGACGGAGAGAGAGGAATACAGGTACAAAGGGGAAAAATGGCAATGAATAAGTATATATCAATAATAACCTTAAAAGTAAATGCATAAAGTGCTAAATCAAAACACATAGGGTAGCTGAATGGATAAGAAAACATGACCCACAGATATTATGCCTACAAGGGAGCCATCTCAGAAAAAAAAGTTCTACACAGACTGAAAGGGTTGGAAAAAAATCTTCCAAGCAAATGGAAAGGAAAAAAAAAAACTCCATGGTAGCAATACTTATATCAAACAAAATAGACTGCAAAACAAAAGCCATAAAAAGAGACACAGAAGGACACTTTATAATACTCAAAGGAAGAATCCATCAGAAAGACATAAACTCTGTAAACCTATATGTACCCAACATAGGAGCACACAAACATAAAAAGAAAACCTTGGATGTCTTCAAGAAAGATATAGACAGCAACACACTTATACTAGGGGATTTTAACACAGCATTGTCAAAAATGATAGGTCATCTAAACAAAATATCAACAAGGATATTGTGGAACTGAATGACACTAGATCAAATGGACTTAACTGATATTATAGATATAAATATATAGATATATAGATTTTTTTTCATCCTAAAGAAGGAAAATGTACATTCTTTTCAAATGCACGTAGAACATTTTCAAAGTTAGACCACATGATAGGACACAAAATAAGTCTTAGCAAATACAAGAAATCTGAAATTATAACAAATATTCTCTCAAGCCACAAGGGCTTGAAACTAGAAACCAACCACAGGGAAAAAAAAACAAAAATAGTAAAATTCATGGTGACTGAAAAGTATGCTATTAAACAATGAATGGGTTGATAAGGAGGTCAAAGAAGAAATCAAAAAGTTCCTGGAAACCAATGAAAATGAACACACAACAGTTCAAAACCTATGGGACACAGAGAAGGCATTTCTGAGGGGGAAGTTCATAGCAACACAAGCCTTCATAAAAAGGTAGGACCATTTCAAATAGACAACCTAACTCTACATCTGCAGTAACTGGAGAACCAACAACAAAGCCCACAGCAAGTAGAATGAAAGAAATAATTGAGATCAGAGCAGAATTGAATGACATAGAAACTAAAAAAACAATTCAAAAGATCAATAAATGCAAGAGTTTGTTCATGGAAAAGATAAAAAAAAAATCAATGAGCCCTTAACCAGACTCAGCAAGAAAAAAATAAAGGGAGAGGATGCAAATAAATAAATGGTAAATGAAAGAGGAGAGATTACGACTCATACCACAGAAACACAAAGGATTGTAAGAAATATGTACAAAGAACTATATGCCAAGAAATTTTAAACCTGGATGAAATGGACAAATTTCTGGAAACATGTAATCTTCCAAAACTAAATCAAGGAGAAGCACAAAACCTGAACAATATGATAGGAGCTGGTGGTATTGAAACAGCATTCACAAAACTCACAGGATACACACCTTGGACTGGATGGTTTCACGGGAAATTTTTAAAAAACGTTGAAAATGAGATAAACTATAACCTTCTCAAACTATTCTAAAAAATGTAAGAATAAGGAAGACTCCCAATCTTTTTTATGAATCCAGCTTTATCCTAATCCCAAAACCAGATAATAACACAACAGCAACAATAGCAACAACAACAAAAAACAACAGGTCAATATTGGTGATGAATATAGACACTCAAATCTTCAACAAAATATTGCCTAACCACATCCAGTAATACATTGAAAAGATCATACACCACAATCAAGTGGGATTCATCCTAGGGATGTGAGGATAGCACAATATTAACAAATCAATAAAAGTAATACATCACATAAACAGAAGGAAAGGAAAATCACATAATCATATAAAAAGATGTGGAAAAAAAACATTTGATAAGTATAGCACCCACTTATGATGAAAGCACTCAGCAAAGTGGAAGTAGGGGGAGTATTCCTCAACATAATAAAGGCCATATATAAGAAACCTACAGCCAAGATCATACTCAATGGGTAACAACTAAAATCTTTTCCTCTAAGATCAGGAACAACACAAGGGTTTCCACTTTCAACACATTTATTCAACATCATATAGTAAGTTCTAGCCACAGTGATCAGATAAGAAAAATAAAGGAAAAACATCCAAATTGAAAAGGAGGAAATAAAACAATGATTGTTTGCTAATGACATAATAATGTACACAGAAAACTCTAGGCTCCAGCAAAAGAATAGTCGACCTATTAAGAGAATTTGGCAAAACCGAGGGATTCAAACTCAATATTCAGAAATCAAAGGCATTTTGTACACCAAAAAAGAAATATCAGAAACAAAAATTTGGAATAAATCCCATTAGCTCTAGCACCAGGAAAAATAAAGTGCCTGGGAATCAACCTAACCCAGGATGTAAAAGACCTGTGCTTAGAAAATTATAAAACCCCGAAGAAATAAATTAAGGAAGGCAGAAATGAATGGTAGCATATGCCATGTTCATGGATTGGAGGAATTAACATGACCAAGTGTCCATCCTACCTAACGCAATTTGTATATTTAACACAACCCCCTTTAAAAATACCATTGTCATATTTCACAGATATAGAACAAACATTTGAAAAATTTACATGGAACCATAAATGACCCCAAATAGTTTCAGCAACTTTGAGAATTAAGTACAAAGTAAGGGTCACAGTATCTGATATCAAGCTATATTATAAGACCACTGAAATCAAAACAATCTGGTAGTGGCAGTAGAATAGACAAGTAAATCAATGGAACAGAATAGAAAACCCAGAAATAAATCCATGTCAGTATTGTTAATTAATACTTGGCAAAGGGGGTAGGAACATAAAATGTAGTAAAAATAACCTCTTTCACAAATGGTGATGGGAAATCTGGACAGCTATGTGCAAAAAACAAAACAAAACAAACAAACAAACAAAAAAACTTGGCCACTAACTTAAACCATACACAAACATAAACTCAAGATGGATAAATTGCTTAAATATAAGCCATGGCACCATTAAAGTCCCAGAGGGGAACATAAAGCAGGAGAATTCCAAATATTCCATGCAACAATTTTTTCACGAATATATCTCCTAGGACAAGGAATATAAAGGAAAGAGTAAATAAATGGGACTACATCAAACTGAAAAGCTTCTGCACTGCTAAAGACATCACAAAAATGAAAAGGGAACCAACCATATGGGAAAATATATTAGGTAATAATTCCTCAGACAAACGTTTGATCTCCAAAATACGTAAAGAACTCCCAAAACTCCATACCAGAAAACAAACAATCTGATTTAAAAATGGGCAAATTACCTAAACTGACACTTCTCCAAGGAGGACATACATATGGCCAAGAAAGAATTCTCAGCATCTCTAGACATCAGAGAGGTGAAAATTAAAAACACAATGAGATACCACTTCACTCTTGTCAGAATGGCCATCATAACCAAATTAACAAACAGCAAGTCTTGGGGAGGCTGTGGAGGATAAAGAACCCTAGTACACTGTTGGTAGGAATGTGGACTGATGCAGCAACTGTGAAAAACAGTATAGAATTTCCTCAAAAAGCTAAAAATTAAACTGCGTTTTGATATGGCAATTCCACTGCTGGGAATATACCCTAAGTATCCTGAAACACAAATTGAAAAGAACCTATGCACCCCAATGTTCATAGCAGTGCTATTTACAGTAGCTAAATGCTGAAAACAGCCAATGTGCCCATCAGGTAAAAAAAATGGTACATTTACACAATGAAATACTATGAATCACTGAGAAAGAAGGGCCTCCTACCTTTCACAAAAGCATGGATGGAACTGGAGAGTATTATAGTAAGTGAAATAAGACAGACAGTGAAAGACAAATACCCTATGATCTCACCTATAAGTGTAACATAATCAACAAAACAAAGAAGTGTGCAACTTAAAACCAGAGACATAGAAATAAAGAACAAATTGACAGTGAACAGAGTGGAGGTATTAGGGCGATAACGGGAGAATGAAGTGAAAAGGTCAAATAAAGGAACATATATAAAGGACACATGGACAAAGACAGAAGGAGGAAGCATTGAATGTGGAAGGTAGGTGGTAGTTAGGACAGGGGAGTGTGATTCGGGAAAAATGGGGACAAATGTAATGGAAAACAATAAAACATTTAAAAATAAGAATCATCAAATGCTGTATTCACCAATAAATTCACACAGAGCCATGTTGTCTTCAAGATAACAATACATGAAATACAACCCAAAGGCAAACTTGCTATTCTGTCAATTTAATCAATAAGAAATATTTCACTTTTATCTGACAATTTTCTTCTTCAATACATTACACAAACTATTACTTTCATTATCAAATCCAACAGACCTAGATAAATATTTTCACCAAAACAAGAATAGAAATCACTTGTGCCTTTTATCCCAGAACTGCAAAGTTCATTAGAAGCATCCATTAATGGTCACATGGATCCTCTTTTTTACATGAAATGTACAGATATGTAAGCTGAAAAGCAGAGTTCCCTAACTAGTGACTGGTATGCAGGTAATAGAAGAGAAATCCTGGGTCCCTGTTCTCATGTTCTATCCCTTGCACACTAAATATGTCTAGTAACAACCTCATTAACAGCACTTATTTTGTGTTTATTACTCACTAAAATGGCATACAATAATGAATGGATTGCAGTGCAACAAACACTTTGTAGAATCGCAACTGAGTTTGAAATTTGATGTGATTGCACATCTGGTATTTTTATTTAGTATGTGTTTTGGCATGAGGAGGATGGGGCTAAGAAATTTATCCATGGTAGGTTCTGGGAATGGAATACTATGCATAACTGATGGGAAGTGTGTATGTTTGTATATATGTTTCTATTTACATACAGACATACATATGTGGCACTCCAAATTTGGTCTCTATATACATTATATCACGATAAAATATTTAACTTTATGTAAATTACTGTTAAATGAAAAAACTGAGTGTTAACATTAACTGGCAGTAACTGAATTTTTGAAACATGTCAGATTATTGCAAATAGCCTACTACAATAATTATTCTAAACTTCTGTTACACTTAATAGCTTTTATGGAACATTAAAGGAATGCAACAATCTTGCTATGTTTGCAGGCACCATTTCATGTCCCAAAGACTAATCTGGATCTAGTTGTTTTTTTAAGATATTTGCAAAAATTGCTCATTGCAAAGTGACAGGGACTGTGAAGGCTGCAAAAGTAATTATGGAGAAATATATTTAATTCATGGCAAAAACTCAAAAAAGTATTTCCTTTTTTTTTCTTGAAACAACATGACAGAGCGTATGCTTTTATCAACATTCTGAAAGGTAATGCAAGTAAAGGAAATTTTTCTATTACTTCTCTAGAATAGACCACCAGTGAATAATCTATTACATTTTACTCCTAGAATATGATAGATGGGGCCTCTGATCTCCTGGGACATCTTGGATTAAGGAAGGTCATGGAGTTACTATCGTTGGTTTCCAGCTATATTCATTTCTCATCTTAGAAAATAGAGAAGTGTCTGGTCTGACCACTATACATGAACCAATAAACCAATGAAGGCCTGGCTTTAAGGTAGATAGTAAGAGGGTAAATAGATAAAAAAAAAATGGATTTATATACACCTAGAGCAATGACGGTCTCTTCCAAGTATTATGGGTTTTTGCACAGTTTAAACTTCTTAGTTCTGTTCACTTTGGATAAGCTCATCATTGCGAGTTTTGTTTCAACTCTTGTTTGGGAACTTTATACTCTAAAGATTATGTACAGCACTTTAACCCATTGCCTGAATATGACCCCCATCTTCTATTTTTCTTTCCCCTGGTTCTCTGTCTAATATTGAATTTTTATCTCATTCCAACTATTGGGATTTTATTTTCTATGGTTTTTAAATCGGTTTTTATTTTTAATATTTATTTTATTAAAAGGTTTATTGCATTTTATTACCATTTAATCCTCTTAGATACCTCCACCCCTGCAATCATCACATGTTTGACAATGTCCATGAGTCCGTTTTCCTTTTTGCTCAATGCATCCACCCCCTACCCACCACCTCTTTGCTGTCATCCTGCAGCTATATATGAGTCTGTCTCTGTTTAGCTTGTTAGTTCAGTTTGTTCATTATGTTCTACAGGTGAGTGAAAGCATATGGTATTTGTCTTTCTCTGGATTATTTCACTTAGCATAATGTTCTCTGGGTCCATTCATACTGTCACAAAAGGTAAACTTTCTTGTTTTTTTGTAGCAAAGTAGTATTACATTATGTAAATGCCCCATAGTTGTCTTATCCGCTCATTTACTGATGGACACTTGGGTTGCTTCCATATCATGGTGATTGTAAATAACACTGAAATGAACATAGAGGTGCTTATGCTCTTTTGAATTAGAATTTTGGGTTCCTTTGGATATATTCCTAGAAGTTGGATAGCTGGATAAAAAGGCAGATCCATTTTTAAAAATTTTTGAGGTATCTCCATACTGCTTTCCACAGTGGCTCCACCAATCTTAATTTCCACCAGAAGTGAAAAACTGTTCCCTTTTCTCCACATACTAACCAGTACTTGTTGTTTCTTCATTTATTGATGATAACCATTCTAACAGGTGTAAGATGGTATCTCATCGTGTATTTTTAAGGTTTTTTTTTTTTTTTTTTTTTTTTTTTTTTAGGGGCAGGGGAAAGGAAAGAGAAAGAGAGGGAGAGAAACATCTGACATTTCAGAGAATATCAATCAGTTGCCTCTTGCACACTCCCAACTGGGGGCCTGGCCCACAACCCAAGCATGTTCCCTAACTTGGTATAAAACAAGTGACCTTTCAGTTCATAGGCCAGCACTTAATCCACTGAGCCAAACCAGTCAGGGCTCTCAATGTGACTTAGTTTGCATTTTCCTGATAATTAGTGATAAGCATATTTTCATCTGTCTATTAGCCATCTGTGTGTCCTCTTTGGAGAAGTGTCTATTCAGGTCCTTTGCCCATTTTTTAATTGGGGTGTTTTCTTTTGAATTGTTGAGGTTAAGCCTTTATCAATTATATCAGCAAATATGCTCTCCCATTCTATGGGTTGTCTTTTTTTTTCTTTTTCATTTTCATGAAATTTATTTTCCCATCATTTAATATTTTTTTTGCATTTATCTTTTTATCTGATGTGTGTCTTTTGGAGTTTATATATATATATATATATATATATATATATATATATATATATATATATATATATCGGTCTTATTTTCTTATCCGAGCCAC
>PVJD01013241.1:0-35098 GCA_004026545.1 Mormoops blainvillei
TCCAAAAAGAATGTGTTAAACCTGAAAGGCTACTGGGGAAGGCTGCAGAGTCCCTTCTCTGCCGGGTGCGTTTAGCTGAGGCAGCCCAGAGTCAGGCAAGCACCTGACCTCTGCTCTCATTCAACCCTGAGGACCACTGAACTGGAAGGGTCCATTCCATCAACGGAAAGCCTGTGAGTGACCTGGGGGCGAGTGACAGAGCAGGCAAGGGTGACACATTCAGCCTAGGACTAGAAGCGGGGTCAGCAAGGTGCTTGGTGGAGGGGGTGCGGGGGGAGGGAGGGGGGAAGCAGAGGGGGGAGCTTTCATTTTCACCACTGCGTAGACCCCCCAGGCCTCCCTGGGGAACGGCCTCCGAGCCTAGGCCCGTGAGAATGGAACCCCAGCTCATCTGCTTCCCTCCCACTCCCCAGCCTCCATCATCACCCAGACCAGAAGGGTCATGCCCAGGAAAATCCATTTCAGCCCCCCAGAACCAAGGTCCTCTGAGCCCAGAACGAAGGCTCATGTCTGGGAAAAGGACAATCACCTCCGACTTCAGCCAAGCTGGTCCCCTTCACCAGCCCCCACCCTGGCACTCCATCACCTAGGGGCTCCTGGGCCTTGCCCCCCATACACACACACACATCCGGCATTCCCACGTGAGGTCTGCCCAGTGGCAGGGGGCGGTATCACCCAGTGACATCATTTTGAGGCCTGATGAGCTTAAGAACAAGGAGAGGAGGGTTTGAGAGCCCAGGAAAGGCTACCATTGGCTCTGAGGCTCATCTCAGAAAAAAGAGGGGGCATGTAAGAGAGGTCTCCATCTGTTTTCTCAGCGCAATCCTTAGCACCCACAAACAAAAGGCCAGAGAACCCTCCTCCTTTGCCCCAGGCCCCGGTGGTTGTATAATTCCACAGGCTGTTGAGTTACATAACCCTACGAGGCCAGCCAAGTCTTGCCCCAGTACTTCCCTTACATTTTAAGCCTAGAACTGGAAAAAAAGAGAAGCCATTTTATCTGGTCCCATGTAGTCCCATGCCCTGCCAAAACCAACACAATTAGAGCATCCTTTTGCAGGGTTGCCATAGTAACCTCCTAACCATAGAGGATGTCTCTGGGCTGTATCCAGACGTGCAATAATGACAGGGAGTTAGGTTGGGGGGCGGTGGTTTCTGTGGAGGGCACGAAAGATGAACTAATGTCTGGGTTGGGACTGGACCAGAAGGGGATGTTGGATAGGGACTCCCCCTCAGGGCACACCCTGGTGGACACACACACACGTACACACACGTACACACACGGACACCCAGGCGGACTCCTCAAGGGGGGCTAGGTGTCTGTGCAGGGTTCTGTGATGTCGAAGCAAGGGGTGAGAGGGAGACGGGGGAGAGGCCAGCCTGGTGGGCAGGAAGAGGCCCTGACCCATTCCTTGAAATGGGCCTTTTGGTCCTCTGACTTCAGTAAGGACCACAGAGGACCTTTCCACAAGAGTCAGGGGAGGATGCTTAGAGTGGTCCAGAAAGCTTGCTGAGGATGACGGGGAGCCGGGAAGCCCGAGGATGGAGGATGGTGCAGGCGGGGGAGATGCCGGTACCTTTCCCTGGGTCATGGTGCCGTCTCTCGGGGAAGGGGTCCCTGAGGCAGGAGCAGACGCTTGGGTCACCGCAGCCTGCCTGCGTCTCTTCCTTCCTCCGCGTGGGTTCTAGCAATATCCACTGCAGCCGGGCCAGGCGGACCGGAACGTACCATCCGGGCGCGGGTAGAGGAGGGGACGCGGCGGGGGGGGGGCAGGGGAGGGGTGCGGACCGCGAGGCTGCAGAGGCAGCCTCTGCGGATTCGCGAGCCGAACCGGGGGGAGGCGGCAGTGCCCCGCCCCCTCCTCGGGCGCCCCTTCCCTCTGCCCTCTCCCGCGGGACCCTCAGCTTGCGCCGGGGAGCGGCCCCATGGATGGGTCCGCTCAGGGCGGGAGGAGGCGCGGGGACTCCGTGATACCAGGGCCCGCTGGTGCCGCCCGCCCGCCCGCAACTGGAGCTGGGTGTCAGGGCCTCATCTCTCCACCGCCTCTGCCACTGATAGGCTCTATCCGTGCTTCTGCCTCCTTTCCCTCCCTCTTTGGATGCAGCCCTGATTTCTGCTTCCATCTACATTGCCCCTCTCATCATCTCTATTTCATCATCCACGTAGATTGGGAAAAGTCTCCAACGACGTCTCGTCTACTCTACCCAGTGTCTAACAGGGCCCCTGGGCCCTAAATTCCTATGGGCCTTTGGGCAAGCCAGGCAGGCATCTCTCCTTGCCTCCGTTTTCTCACCTGTGAAATGGGAGCAAGAGGCCCCTCACTGTCTTGTCACAGAGACCTTGTGTGGGAAGACATAGCTTCTGTTTTCTATACCCTTGTTGAGACATTTTTACCAGGTCTTTCTGGGGACACCTCTAGTTCTGTCTCAAGGCCTCTCCAAACCCCTGTGCCACTCCCTTTCTGCCCCGACTCTCAGCGTCCATCACCGCATCTCCATCTTCCCCCATCCCACCACCTGCCCCGTTCCCTTTCCCAGGCCTGTCCTTGGGACTGGGCCATCGCCAGGCCCTGTTCGCCGCAGCTGCTGCAGCGCTGCTGTGGGGCTTGCAATCTCAAGAGCTGGGCTCAAGTCCCATTTTAGTCACCCACGGGCCGTGTGACTTTGGCTGAGTTACAGCGTCTCCGATGGAAAGGAGGATGACAGCAGAGCTCTGTCCTTCCTGGATTGACTGTAAGGCACACAGGCTATGGCAGTGGACACACAGGTTATGCCCCCTACCAGAGTGTCCTGGGCTGCCTCAGCGTGAAGACTCAGAGAGCTGCCTGAAAGAATATGAACCTCGTAGCATAGGGTGGGCTGAGAAACCAAGGTGTAGGTGGGGGCTGCCCCCCATTTTCTGCTTCCCTGTCAGCAACCAGCTAGACCACACCTAATGACCTATGAGAAAGCAGGGCCCTGGGTAGGCAGGTAAGTTATTGAAGGCCTTATTCCACTTCTACTTACTCTTTGTCCCTGGCTCCGAAACAACCACGCTCTCCCATAGACACACTTAAGCCTGGGTCGCTCAGTCCAGAGGCTTTCCCAGCCCCTACAAACCTGTCTCTCTCCCTCTCCCCCCTCTCCTTCTCCCAGCCCTGCCTGGAGCCCTTCCTCCCACAAGCTGCGCCTGTGCCCCGCCCCACCTCTGCCCCCACCCCTGTACACGGTTACCTGAGCTCTGCCTGGCCATCCCGGGCTCTGGCCTGCCCCTCCCTCTCCGTCTCCCTCTCCGCACCTGTGTTTTGGAATGTTTTCCTTCTCCTGTTGCACAGATCAAGTGCCATCTCCTCCAGGAAGCCTCTGTGGCCCCTAGTCTGGGTTAGATGTTTCTTTTCTGTAGTTTCACCGTGACATAGCACTGTAGGGTTTCTTTATCTGTCTCCCCATTAGATTCTAAGGAAGCCTGTCTGTAGCGGGGTTTGTGTCAGCAGTACTAGGCATGTGGGACACACCCGCTAAATTCTAGCTATTACTATCACCCAGATGTGTGGTATTACACAGGGCCTGACTTTATGTGGGCCTCGGCTTTTTCCTGCCTTCATGTATCTCACCTGCTCCTTCTTTCCCCATTCATTCTGCTCCTGCCACACAGACCTCTTGGTTGTCCCTTGGCTGGGCCAAGCATGCTTTTAGTTCAGGGCCTTTGCACGTGCTGTGTCCTTCATCTGGAATATCTATAGATGGTTTGCATGGCTCATTCCCTCACTTACTTCACATCACCTTATTGGGAAGGCTTCCCGATCCTATAGAAGTAGTAATACCCCCGACATATCCCCACCAGTTCATTGGACAGTCCCTTTTCCTTAACCTAGCTTAATTTGTTTCTATGGCAGTTGTCACCTCTGACATGTATTGTTTGTCACTGCTCTACACTCATGCGTTAAAACAGTAATAGGTGCTTGATAAGTGTTTGGATGACTAAAGTACGACATTATACAAAATCCTTCTGTTCCTCAGATATTTTGTCATTGTCAATGCTATGATGTTTCTCAGATGTTCAACTCCATTACCTTGATATCCCTGATATGTCCCCATTACGTGGTCTTTGGACATTACCCAGAGATTGGAACGTTTGTCTAACACTTCTCTTGCCACTGGAGGCAGTAAGGTGTGGTGTCCAAAGCACATTTTGGAGTCAGGCAGCCTTGGTTCCAATCCCAGTCTCCCTACTTTAAAGCTCTATGACCCCGGGCAGATTGGTTCCCCTCTCAGAGCCTCAGTTTCTCATTTGTAAAATGAGGAATATCGATAGTACTGATTTCATAAGATTGTAGAGTGGAATACGAGTAAGTGATAACGTATGCAAAGTGTTTCACATAGTGCCCATTGTTAGCTTTTAGTGTTGGCTGTTTGGTGAAGTAATTCATTTTCACACTCATCAGCAGCTCAGCTTCACTATTATCCTTTCATCAAGTGTGTCGTGCTTACCTCTGTGTGACACATTGTGGCAGAAGCTTCGGTGGTTCAAAGAGGATCAGACATCGCAGCCTTTCTTTGAAGAGGAAAGGTCCATTCAGAGCTCACCCTGTGCCGCGCTGGGGCGGGAACAGGTAAGGCGGGATGGCTACAGGAAGGGGTGCCTGAGAGGAGCAGTAAGGGGTTCCCAGGGATGCTTGTTGGTGTCACACCCTTGAATTCCTGGCCCGGGGATGGGCTTTATTCTGTTTGCACAAGGAGGGGCAGTAGGGGGAATTTCAAGGGTTTTTGAGCAAGGAGTAACGTTTTCAAAGGCAGGCTTGAGAAAGGCCAAACTGCTGTGGTAAAAAAAGCGTTTTCTTAAACGAGAAGGAAAGAAGGACCAGCCTGTGAGCAACGTGTGGGCACAGTTAAAGGTGCAGGGATGAGCATGGGGATTTTGTGATAGTTCTTGTGACAGAGGCTCACAGCTCAGACTTTAGAGCAGGCTGCCTGGGCTCCCATCCTGGGCCTGTGCCCGATGCTTCGCTTCTCTGTGCCTCAGTTCCCTTATCTGTAACACGAAGGCTGTGAGTTCGTACTAGTAAAGCACTTAGATGGAACTAGGCATAACAAGTGTCCTATGGGTGTTTAATGGTTTAAAAACAAGACAGATGATCCAGGGGCAGAAAAGACGGATTGAGGCAGGCAGCTTGGGGCAGGACTGATGGGACTTAGGAAGAGGCTGGACATGGGATAAAGGGAGAAGAGGAGTGAGGAGGGGCAGAGGTTTGGGGGCTGAGCCCCTGGGAGAATGGTGCCATTGTTAAAAGGGAGGAAAGAGCTGACATGTTTGTGGGCTCAAGGTGAGTTTGTGGTGCCTTTGGAGATGTCCTCTAGGTGACTGGTGAGAGGCTCCTGAAGTCTAGGAGAGAGGCCCTAGCAGGGTTGTATACAGCTCTGGGGCACCATGCACCGTGTTTTAGGGGAATTCCACTTTCCATCCCACCCTGCAGCCTGACCCTGGGCCTTATGGCGGTAAGCAGTATGGCTGTGGGGGACTGGACTGGATTTGGGGTTTTGGGACTCTTTGGAAAACAGTATGTGAACAGTAGTGGAACCACAAGTAAGTGGGGGACATCCCTGGAGAGTGAGGCCAAGGAGAGAAGAGCAGGGAGATCAGACCAAGGCAGCAGCTGGGGGTTGGGGGAGACAGAAGGAAGTTCTTTCCTTCCTTCCAGAATTTCCCTTCAATACCTCCACCAGGCTGTGGTGAGAGTGGAGAGATTCAATGACCCTAAGTCTGTGTTTTGAGGGCTGCGTCTGGGGGATGGGAAGGTTGTGGGCCACAGCATTTCCTCTTTCTTCCTTTCAGGCCTATGCCGTGGCGGCCCATCCCGCTCCACCGTTCTGCTCTGGTTACCAGCCAGCTGCGTTCGGGGCAAGCGCCAGGGAGAGGAGGGGGCCAAAGGCGTGGACAGAGGAAACGCTTCTCATTTTACAGCTGCAGAAGCGAAATGCCCAAGACGATGACTTACCCAAAGTCATTTTGTGGGCCAGGCCGAGGTGAGAAGCGTAGATGTGGCCCCAGCGAAGGGTCCATCAGCCCACAAGGGTGTCAGTGACACTTAGAGCAAGGGGGAAGGGTGGGGAGGTTCTCAGACACCCTAAGTGGGCAGAATCAGCTATCCGGGCACCTCTCTCCAGGTCCCCATCCATACTCTCCTGGCCATGGACCTGTACACCCAGCCTGTACAGCCTCTGCTCCCCACCCAACCCCACCCCACCCACCACCTCCCCCGGGGTAGAGAGAACCTGTGCATTTGAGGCCAGATGGGGTAGGGGCGGAGGCAGGCGTTAGAGCCCAGGTGGCTCACAGAATGGAGGTTCCTGCCACAGGCGGTGGCCCAGCTGAGCGCAGGCATCCCAGTGCACCATGCTGCGTGAGCCCGTGCCTCAGCCGTGACTGCCTCCACAAGGTTCAAAGCCCGTTATTGCCCGGCAGGCCCCTGGCCCCCTGTGACTCTTGCTGCTATCCGTGCAGGCCTTTCTTACCTCCCCCTCTCCCCCAGCAGCCCTATGGCAAAGAACCCAACATCCTGGACAGACCAGCAATAGCCTGGTTGCGCAACCCTTCTATTCGGGGTTTCCATCCCTGCTTCCCCACCCACCTCACACTATGACACACTGCCTGCCCAGACACAGTCTCCAAAGCACAGAGACACGAAGTGTCTGGCAAGCGTCTGGCAGAATGTCAGGTGGAACAGAGATATAGCTCTGAGTACCCCAACACCTCTCGGACAAAGCTATTATTTAAAAAATTAACAAATATAGGTGGGGTTCCTTTGGGAGGTTCAATAAAAGGAGCGGTCCCATTTGGTTGGGCGATCAGAAAGGATTGTGGGGAGGTGGTTTTTGAACTGAATCCGGGAGAAAAGTAGGATTCAACAGACAGGGACAGTGTGACAGGGATAGGAAGGGAGGCCCCCCAGGGAACCAGAATGGCCCACGAATAAAGGCGGGAAAACATGAGGTATCACTTTTGTGCTTATCCCAAGATGGCCTAGCCCAGGGTGAGGCTGGAGGCTGATCCAGGCAAGGCAGCTGCGTTCGCAGGCACGGGAGACAACTGCCCAAGAACTGGGGTTGGAGGGACTCCCTTCTCAGCCCTCTACCCTTGGTCAACACTGCACCAGGCTCAAGGTTTCACCATTAGAAATTGTTGTCCTTGGGTAAAGCATTTAGCCTCCAGGAGGTCATTGGCAGGGGGCAAGCCATCAGAGGAATAACGTGAAAGGACAGTTCTTGACCAGGGAGGGAGTGGTGGGGAAAGAGGGCTGGGAACAGTGGAGAACAGGTGACGCGACTGGGCAGTAATAGTAAAAGGTAACGTTCATTGAGCACTTACATGCTAAGCACTGAGCTCAGTGTGCTACATGGATTGATTCATTTAGTTCTGACCACAGGGGTATGTCCACTTAGGATATTCGTTATACAGATGAGGAAATTGAGACTCAGAGAGGTTAAGTGACTTGTCCAACGTCTCCCACAGCAGCCAGACCCCGGAGCCCAGCTCTCAGCCATCACGTAGTCCTGCCTCAGCCACTCAGTTTTTGAATGAAGGTTAATGTCAGCTCCTTCAGTGAGCAGTGGGGCTTCGATGATGAAAGCCACGCTCCCTGGGCAGGGTAATATGTTGCGCGTGCTGTCACACGTGCCTTGCCCCTTTCCTTTCTCCTGAGTGGAAAGCTCTGTTTCATGAGCCAGGAACCTCGTAAATATTTCAGTGGTGTCTGTGTGGCCAAGGCTGTGAAGTCTGTTCTCTGCAGCACTTGTGGCAGGGAGGTCTGGGGGATGTCTCAGGCCTGTTGCAAGTGTTTGAGCAGCCTCATTTTTTTTTTTTTTTAAAGATCTTTTCCTGGAATAGTTGATAGTCACTGTAGACTTTTTCTGGACAGAGCCCAGAGCATGAGTTGTCCCAGGATCCCATTTCCCAAAGAAGGCCACGGCCAAGGCCCAGCAGCCGTCCATGGGCTCCTGCACCCCACATTCTCACACCCAAACTGCAGGCTGTGCCAAGGGCTCTGCCACACTGGGAGTCCCTGAAGGGCTGGAGGGGGCCCAGGAAAGAAAACAAGAGAAACCAACTGGACCTCTACAGCAGAGGTTGAAGCTAGAACTGAGGGCAAGTTTACCCAGGTTGGTACCTTTGGGGAACTTTAAATTCTTTTTTAAAAAAATGTTTTGTTGTGGTAAGAACATTTAACATGAGATCTACTCTCTTAAATTTTTAAGTGCACAATACAGTATTGTTAACTATAGGCACCATACTGTGCAGCAGATCTCTAGAACTTTCTCATCTTGCATAACTGAAACTTTACACCCATTGAGTAGCAACTCTCCATTTCCCCTCCCCCCAGACCCTGGCAACCACCGCCTGACACTCTGCTTCTCCGAGTTTGACTGTTTTAGGTGCCTCATAAAAGTAGACTCATGCAGCATCTCTCCTTCTGTGGCTGGCTTATTTCACTTAACATAATGTCCCCAAAGTCCATCCAGGTTGTCGCGTATGGCAGGATTTCCTTCTCTTTGAAGGTTAAATAATATTTTACTGCGCGCATA
Organism: Mormoops blainvillei; assembly: GCA_004026545.1. Lineage (NCBI taxonomy): Eukaryota > Metazoa > Chordata > Mammalia > Chiroptera > Mormoopidae > Mormoops > Mormoops blainvillei. The sequence continues at coordinate 8,560 of PVJD01013241.1, forward strand.
CACTACATTTTCTTCTGCGTCATCCATCGACGGATATCTAGGTTGTATCCTGTCCTGGCTATTGTGAACAATGTTTCAATGAACATGGAAGTCTAAATATTTCTTTGAGATCTTGATTTCAATCCTTTTGAGTAAATACCCAGAAGCAGGTTTGCTGGGTCACAACGTATTTCTAGTTTTAGTTTTGTCAGGATCTGTCACTGCTATGGTGTTTTCCATAATGGTGCCCCGTTTTACCATTCTACCAACAGGGTACAAGGTTCCAGGTTCTTCACGGCCTCGCCTATATTTGTTAATTCTTTTTATAATAACCATACTAACAGATGTGATGTGGTATGGTAGTTTTGATTTGCATTTCCCTGGTGATTAGTGACATTGAGCATGTTTTTATATACAGGCAGACCTTGTGTTAATTGCGCTTGCTTTATTGAACATCACAGTTGTCGCATTTTTTACAAATTGAAGGCAAGACTCTCCACCAGCAAGATTACATCTTGCTTTATTGCGATACTGGCTTTATTGCGGTGGTCTGGTACCAGACACGCAATTTTCTGAGGTATTCCTATACCTGTGCTTGGCCTCTGTATATCTTTTTTTGGAGAAATATTGATTCCAATCCTTTGCCTGGTGCTTGATCTGGTCATTTTGGGGGTTTTATTTGCTATTGAGTTGTAGGAGTTCCTAATAGTTTTTGGATATTAATCTCTTATCAGATGTATGTTTTGCAAATTTTTCTCCCATTCTGTAAGTTGCCTTTTCACTCTGTTCATTGTTCTCTTTGCCGTGCAAAAGCTTTTTTAGTTTGATGTAGTCCTATTTGCCTAGTTGGAACCATTGAGCTCTAGCTGGCCTCAGTCTTCCATTCGACAATGTATAGGAGCCCCTCGGTGGTGGGCACTGTGGCAGGCCCTCGGGCGACGCCAGGATGCAGGCTCCACCCTCAGCATCCCAGAGAGAAGAGAAGATAGGCCCACAGTTAAACTCAGTGCAGGCCAGGCTGGGATGAGAACCGTCACAGAGGAGAGTGATGCAGGGGAAGGCCCAGGAAGCCCTCAGAGGAACTGGCGTTTTAACTGGTCTTTGAAGCCCAGGCAGGGTTTTTAAAAACATATAATAATACAGATTACCTTTTTCCAGTTATTTAAGTAACTAATACATGTTCATAATAAAAAAAATATTTTTAAAGAAAAGTAGAAGAAAATAGTTATCTAGTCCTAACAACCAGAGAAAACCATATGGTTCAAATATAGGTGTGCTTCCTGGTGGTCTCTTCTCTTTGTTACACTGCTCTCTCTTTTTACTTAATTTTGTAGCTTAAGAATTTTGAAGATAGCACTTTGGCAGATGCAGCTGGAGGGAGTGGAAGGGCATGAAGAAGAGCGAGCATGTGTCATCTCTGGGCTCCTTATGTGCCCAACCCATTGGGGTCCTCGTAGCCCACGGGAAGGCTGGACCCTTGAGATCCCTGGGCCCCAGCCCCTCAGCTCTCTGCTTGGTTAATGGGCCACACCCTTGGCGCAACCTCAGCCCGTTTTCCTTGCCTGACACCCTGGGCTGCGCTCTGGGCAGGAGCGTGAGGTTGCAGCCATCCTCCTTCCTGGCAAAGTCTCTCAAAGAGATGGAGCCTGTTTCCTGGATATTGGAGCTGAGCTTCCAGCTCCAAAACTAAGGAAGCAGACCAAATCTGAAGCTTGATCATGTAGACCTGTGCTGTCCAGTATGACAGTCACATGTGGCCGCGGAGCACTTAGTAATGTGGGTAGTCCACGCTGAGGCACACTGTAAGTATAAAACACACACCAGAGCTCCAAGACAGTATGAACAGTGAACGTAAAATATCTTATTCATAATTTTTTATATTGATTACACTTGAAGTGATAGTATTTGGGGTATAATAGGTTAAATAACATATATTATTAAAATTATTTTGACTTGTTATATTTGCCTTTTTCATCTGGTTACTGAAATAATTCAAATTACATGCGACGTGATCTGCGGCTCACGTATTTCTCTCCATTGAGCCATGCTGATGTAGACTGAAGCATCCCCTTCTCCCTGTTCTTCTGAGGGCAAACCCATGGGCGGACATTATGGCGGAGACTCAGACGGAGGGGGATTTGACACAACCCGGCTAGGCTGGAGATGGGTACGTGACAAGGGGCCTGGGAAGAGGGGAATGAGGAACAGGCATTTTCTCATTCGCCCTCCTACTTCTCTGCTCCTGTCTGCCCCTCCTCACAGACTGTAAACTCCCTGAAATAAAAAAGACCTTGTTTTATTCATCTTTATATCCTCAGTGCCTGCCATAGAGTAACTGCTTGAAAACACGCACTGAATTAATGGATCAGGTGAGGGATAGGATGGGGAGAGAATCTAGACAGCAGAGAACTGCTGAGATGATGTCAGGCCAGCCTGGGTGGCTACAGCACTCAGAATATTTGGAGATGTTAATCTTAAATCCTTCATATTATAACCTCCGGAGAGCAGGCAGGAAGGACAAACTCATATATACTTCATAGCCGGAAGACAACTGGGGACAGGCAGTGAGGACAACCCGAGGTCACAGTATCCAGCCTCCTACCTCTTTGCCCCTCCGAAGAGCAGGTTCTTCCCGCTCCTGCAGGCGGCCTGCTGGCCCCAGCCTGCACCTTCCTCATATGCACACACACACCTAGGAGAGAGCTCGGCAGGTCTCACTGCACTCAAGCCAGGATGATACAGGCTAGCACAGCCCAGGTGTGAGGAAACATTCAGCGACGCCTGTCTGACACAACTGTGCCCCCACTTCAAATCAGGGCCCCCCTCTTGCCTAATTCATGGGTCAGTGACTCTCAGGAGCACCCTTCTCACACACTTCAACTCTCAAGGTGGGGTTCCACTGGCAGGTGCCCACGGTCCCCACCCTAAACAAGCCTCTTTGCCGGATAGCAGGCAAGGTAGGGATGCAGGATAGCAGGATGAGGGAGGGCCTGTGAACACAGAAAGGATCCCAGAGGAGCTCAGATGGACGGACGGTTAGTGCTGCATGTTGAGAGGCAGCCCCTGTAGAACTTGGACCCCAGGAGGGCTCTGGGGACGGACCTTGGACAAGTTACTAACCTCTTTAGACCTTTTTCCTCATTTCTCAAATGGGCATGAGACAGGTTCCCTGACCATAGGGTGGCTCAGAGATTCAATTACTGAAAGCAAACCAAGGGCTTCGAACTGTGCCTGGCATGTGGTAAACACTCAATGTTAGAAGTAGCTTAGCTCCCTCACTTACTGATGGAGATATAGGTTATAAAGACGAAATGATTTTATATCATTCAGTTTTTCTTTCTAGTGTTTAATATGGAAAATTTCAAATGTACAAAAATGGAGAGAATAATATCATGAACTCCCATGTGTTCATTACCCCACTTCAGTGACTATAAACTCCTCCATTTTCAGTGACTATAAACTCCCATTGAGTGTCATCTATAGGCCTGCCATACCCCTGGGGTTTTTTCGAAGCAAATCTCAGACATCATATCATTTCATCTGTAAATACTTCAGTCTGTGTCTCTAAGAGAAAAGGACTTTAGAAAATAGCCATACTATCGGTAGTGCACCTAAAAAATGAACAATAATATATTAATATCATCAAATATCCAATCATTGTATAAATTCTCCACTTGTCTCATTTCTAAATTAAAAAAAAAAATTGGAGTTCAAATAAAGTCTAAGTATTGCAAATTATTGATGTCTGTCTCTCAAGGTTGTTGTTGTTTTTTTTTGTTTGTTTGTTTTTTTACTGTAAGTACTCCCTTTTCTTCCCTACCCAACCCCTTACAATATATTCATTGGGGGAAAAAAAAGTCATTTGTCCTGTAGAGTTTCCCGCAGTCCGAAGTTTTCAGTTGTGCCCCTATATCCAGAGGCTTGATGTGATTTAGGTCCGCCATTTGGGAAGATTACTCCCAGAGGCCGGTGTGTTCTTCCATCAGGACACACAGTAAAAGCAGCTGTGAGCAATCAACCCTGGATACATTATTTCATTAGGGGCTGCAAAATAGTGACATTCTATTATTTCCTTCTGCACTTAATAGCTGAAATACTTTTAACTATGTATGGGGTCAGGTGGGTACTAGAATTTATTGGGAGGGTAACTTTGTAAATTATATAACTGTCTAACCACTATGCTGTACCCCTGAAACTTATATAAAATAATATTGAATGTTAACTGTAGCTGAAAATTGTAAAAATGGCTGAAATACTTTTACTAAGAGAAACTTCCTTCCCTCAATTATTTGGCTACCTTGAATTAGCTTTTATAAACTATATTTTTAAAAAGCTGATCAGTACTTGATTCTTTCCCCCTTTTTTCACAGTTTTCAAAATAATGAGTTACTTCCTTAGCATCTCCACAAGCAATCAATGATTCTTTTAAAATCATGAACTCATGGATTTAAATATATTTGAAGTTTCATAACCTACTGCTATTATAGTTAGGATATTTTTTTAAAATTGTGTTTCTGGTTTAAAGTTAGAAAATGGGGTGACATGGAAAAGCCGAGAGAACCCTGATTTTGGAGTCAAACAGCCCAGGGGTGGAATCCTGGCTCTACCACTTACAAGCTCCGTGACCTTGGTCAAATTACTTACCTTCTCCTTCCTTGTATTTCCCCATTCCCCAAATACAGATATAGTTAGTAATAACTAACATTTATTGAGTATTTACCATCTTCCAGGCATTGTGCTAAGTGCTTTAATGACATGATGGCATGTAGTCCTCATATCAGCTCAGTGAGGTGGGAGCTATTATCCCCATTGCAGAGATGAGGTGGAAGCTGCAGCACAGAATTCTTGAGCAATTTGTCAAGGTTACACACCTAGAAAGTGGTAAGCAGAGATTTGAACCCAGGGCAGTCTGGTTCCAAAGCTCACTGTCGTCTAGTGGTTATTGTGAATATTTGATGTGGTGGTGATCATTCATTGTATGTCTACCGTATACGAGGCATCATGCCAGGCACTTGACCTGACTCCAAATCCCTCACTCTCAGCCGCTACCCTATTTTCACGGTGCTGGCCTAGAGCTGGCACATTCGTGAGAACTCTCAGTGGTTGTAGAAGTAACCACCGTGGGAGCATGACCTCAGGCACAAAGCTAACCAGGAAAAGGGCAGGCCCTAATGGATAGGGAGACTGGGCAGGGGCCCGAGGGCAAGCAGTGCTGTTCTCGGCTCTTGGCACGGTCCCCTCAGACAGGGAGCATAATCAGGTCTCGCACATGGTGAGTGGGGCAGAGAAACTCCAACTACAGTTGTGGTCTCTTCCTCCCAGGCTCCCTCCCCCTCACCTGCTGAGACTCGGACTTGCTGCCTAAGAATGCAGCTGTCCTTGGGGAGTTCTATTCCCACTGCTATCATGGTTCTCATTCTATTTACTTCTTCTGTCAGTAAGGACAGGAAACTCCCTCTGCGTCCCCAAAGTCAGCTGGCCTGGGTGGCCCTTGGGTAGTGTTAGAAGACAGACCAGGACCTACCTGGCTGCGGGGAAGGGCAGAGATCCTGGGTACAGCTCGGAGAGGGAGGTAGGGACAAGGACACCAAGAGCAGCAATGAGAGCTGTCATTTTCTGAGCAGCTGCCATGTGCCAGGCAGGGGCCAGGCCCTGTGTCACCTCAGTTCATCTTCATAATGCCCCAAAGATCTGGGTCTTGTTATCATCTCCTTTTTGCATTTGAGCAAACTGAGGCTAAGGGAGGTTAAGTAACTTTGCGTGAGGTCACTCAGCCAGTAGGTGGCAGAGCCAGGAGTCTAACCCAGCTGCCCCACGCTACACTGCGTACAGAGAGATTAGGAAGCAGGGTACTGCGGAGACAGGTGATGCTCGAATTCTCAGGTGGAAAAGGGAGGGGGGCATTCTCAGCAGAAGGAACAGTTTGTGCAAAGGTGCAGAGGCGTAAAAGGGTATGTCCTGTTCAGGGTGGTGACTAACTCTATGGCCTGAGTGAAGGGTGTGTAGGGAGGAGTGGCAGCAGATGAAGAGGGAAGGTGGAGCTGAGGCCAAGGCGCTGGAACAATGTCCTTCGGGCGTTGAGTAGCCAGCCACAGGAGGCGTTAGGGAGGGTTGATGACAGCGATAAACCTGGGTTTGCATGTTGATCAGTGGTTTACCCAGAGCTCCCAGAGGTACATTATCAGGAGGAAGCCTCATGTCAGTCCTGAGAACCAGCTCATTTTACAGATTAGCAAACAGACTCAGAATGGTTACGAGATGCGCTCAGGCCCCGAATCCAGCACTCTAGCCCCCATAGGACATTGCTCCGAAACTCAGGGCATATGGAAGAAGGAGGAAGGCAGAGGCCCACTTCAGCTCCCGGCTTCTCCGGCCTTGCATCTGCTCAGCCTTAGTGGGGAGTGTGAGATGAAGATCGGCTGGGCCCACTGTGTACGATGTTGGATGAGTACCAGGCTTACGGGGTGATCACTGCATAAGGTATATAAATGTCTAATCACTGCGTTGTATATCTGAAATTAATATAATATTGTAGGTCAACCGTAAATGAAAAAAGAAATCACCTGGGCCAATGTCCCAGCCATCTCTGTTTACCAAGAATATAATAATAAGTAATAAAACAAACACTCATGGACTCCAACTATGTGCTAGGTTAATTGGGTTAGGAGAAAACGAGACAGAGAACAATAGCACCAGGCACTCTGTCTGATAATTAATATTCTGAACTGAGGGTCCCCTACGCTGCACTAGGAGGTGCCCCAGACCTTCCTGAAGAGCTAGAAAGGGCCCCAGAGTGAGAGAACTGAGGGATCGCTGGCTCAGGGGCCCTCACCACGCTCTGGCTTTGAGCAAGGTAGACCCTTCTGGGGGCCTTGGTCAACCCTGTTAAGGGAGGGGCTGCACCAGAGGAGGGATTTTATATAATCAGGAACCTTGGGAAGCTTCTCAGGCTGATTCAGGAGGTCCAGGCAAGGGACTCTGGCCGGGGTATCTTACCAAGCTCTGCAGGAAACTCTGACAGCATATCTGATTAGGAACAATGAGATGATCAAGTTTTCTTCCAAATCCAGTTCAACAAGTTCTCTACAACACACGTTCATTAACAGCCCACTATGCCAGGCACTATTCTGCAGGTTTGGGATATATCAACGAACAAAACAAGATAGATAGGTAAATTTCTTAAGAGAGAGAAAGGTAGAACCGGGCAAGGGCGATGAGGAGTGCTGGTTTGGAGAGAAATTAGAGCTTCAATAGTGTGGACAAAGGCCAGCCTCACTGAGAAGGAGGCTTGAAGGAGGCGAGAGAGTAGCTGAGTGGGTGTCTGGGGGAATGGTGTTCCAAGCAGTCACTCGCTTGAGCAAAGGCCCTGATGTGGAAGTGTGCAGGTGAGGCAGCCCGTGTGACTTGAGCAGAGCGGGCAAGAGTTGGGGACAGAATGGTGGGAGGGGACAGCTGTAGATTGCTGCTTCAACATGCTAATACATATTTAACACTAAGGCCCTTGATCCTGAGTCACCCCCGCCCTGATTCCTCCTCCATTAAACTTTAATTTTAAGGACCATCCCATTATCACAGTGAATGCCAGAACTGCTAATGTCAAAACTGTGTTATTTGTATAGGTGTGCCTTTTGTATTTTACTTCCTTAATCCTAAGTGTCTTCAGCCTCTCCTAGCTTTACGCAGGTATCGGCTCTTCCTTTCTTGCTCCTTCCAGGCGCCCCAGGTCTTGGTGGACTGGAGGACGGGGAGCAGAGCAGCTGGAGAGCAGGTGGCCAAGGGAGCAGTGGCTTACCTCACAGCACCCGGGAGAGACGACCCTCATGAATGACTGCCCCTGGAATCCACATCATTGAGCACCCCCTGAGCTTTTGGCTGGGGCTCCTGTAGTGAATGAGACCGTCCCTGCCCTCTGGGGATCCAACCAGGGATGAGGTATGATGAGTGGAGTTGGATAGGAAGGGGACAAACACACACAGAGAACATTCTAACACGTGCACAGCATATTGTTTGGGACGCTCCAGTAGCTGGCATTGTGAGAGGGGAAAGAGGTATGTGACCCCCGCAGGGATGCAGAGTTCAGCTGACCACTAGTCACCAGCCGGGGATTCTGTGCAAATCAGTTCATCTGTCCTTTCTGACCTTGAAAAGTGGAGGGATCAATACATATTGTTAAATGAATGCACTTCCTTGCATGTTAAGTGGGAGTGATAACAATATCGTTGATTGAGGGCCAGAGCCAGCCTCCACCCACTTCCAGGCTCACTCTCCTGTCCTCAGCCACTGAACCCCACCCCAGCAGCACTTGAACATCCCCCAGCTGTGGTGTCAAGTGTGCCACCAAGTCATACCTTGAAAGGAGGATCATGCCAAGCCAGTGGATGAGTCCTTGTCTTCAAAGGGCGTGCATGGCTGACGTAATGGTCTTTATAGTATTCTATACGTGTAAGCTGTTACTGTTATTATGATTGACTGATCAACGGCTAGAGTTGCCAACTTTAGCAAATAGAAAGCCAGGATACCCAGCTAAATTTGAATTTCAGACAAACAAATATTTTTTTTGTTTAAGTACGTGCTACACAATATTTGAGACTGTAGGGGAGGCGAATTTTTATCCCTACCCTCTTAGGGCTTTTGGTTGAGCCTGAGAATTAAATTGACATAAAACAAATTAAAAGAAAAAGAGACAAATTTATGTAAGTTTTATGAGAAACTTATAAGGGAACTTCTAAAGAAACTCATAAGGAAACAAAAACCCAAAGAAATGGTAAAATCTCTGTGCTTTTCTATTGAATTGACCAAAGAGAAGCAATTGTGGAAAAGTAACCAAACTATATGGGGAGATTAAAGGAAGGTAAGAGTCATTTTAATGAGGTCCATCTACAGAAGTCTCCTGGCTTTAACTAACCTTGGAAGGATGTTTCTTTTTCCCTGGCACAGGGAAAACATCTTTCAAACAGGAGTTTTTTTCTCTTGTTTGCAGGAAGAAAATTAGCATGCCCTTTTTGCACCTGCTGGTTTTCAAGTGTCTGTAGCTCGAAAGTGGCATATTTTGGGGTGACATATTCTGCCACCCTTTAGGACATACTTGTAAAAATATTATTTGTTGTTAATCTAAAATTCCAAGTTTAACCGTGTATCCTGGATTTGTCCGGAAACCTTATCGACAGTTTTATTGACTAGCTGGGATGACAGGGGCGTGGGGCCAGGGTAGCTCTGCAAAGGCTGTCTAAAACAAATTCGAACGTGAGGGTGAGTCAAGACTCCCACTGGGGCAGTGGGATTGTTGCTGCATCATTGTCTTAGGCCTTTATTTGCCAGTGACTCTCTCCGACTCAAGCCTTCTGGGGGCTTCCAGTCAGCCTCTCTTCCCTCCAGGTCTGGGCAGGACTGGCCTGGATGCTGCCCTCAGTGGCCTCCAAGGCTCATTGAGGATGAGTTGAGTGGTAAGAGGAATACCACTTATTGTGTACTCACCGGGCACCGTGTGCCATGTGGGGTGCTCTAGGGATGTGAGCCAGCAAAGCCACATGATCGGTCAGGCTCCAAAGGCCAGCTCTCTTCCCATTGCACCATGGAATGGCCTGTTCAAAGGGTCAAGCATCCAGGATGGTGAGGGAGGGAGCAGGAGTGGACGTGGGATATCACGAAGTAGCTTTCCACCGTCTCCTAGGCACTGTGCTAGACTCATTGAGTTGTCACAAAAATCTTGTGACGTTCATTCTCTAGGAGACTCTGAAAGTTATTTCTTGCCCAAGGTCACATCGATTAAGTGATGGAGCAGGGATTTGACCCCAGGTCTGTCTCACCTCAAGCCTAAGTAATTTTGCCTCCTTTACATGTATGCATTGCATGGGTGCGTGCGCGAGCTCACGGTCATCTCCTACCTTCAGAGTAGGGCTTTCCAGTCTCCTACAGGCCTTCCTTTCTTGGGGTGGGTCTAGGCCCTTAGAGGTGGTCACACTCTATTTGTGGTGGCCCTGGGCTGACTTTCTCAGCAACCTGTGCTTCGGCAGCTTTTCTTGGGCCTTGCCTTCCCCTGCCAGAGCCAGGGTCACCAGAGAGGGCAGGCAGTTGGCTCCCAGGCTCTTGGGCCTTAGGCAGGAGCAGGCGGGGGTGTGTGAATGGTGAGGGGGCAGGGCGGGCACTGAGGGGACTGACCAACACCGTGCATGCCTCCATCTCCAGTCCTGGCTCACTTGCGCATGTGCCAACTCACTCTGGAATCTCTGGAATCAAACAGTATTAAAACTGGAAGAGACCTTAGAAACCACCTAGTTTTATCTCATTTTACAGAGAGGAACAGAGACCCTGAAAGCAGAAATGAATTATTAAGATCACTCATGAAACTGGTGGTGCAGAGGTTTAGAACCCAGGTCTCTTATGTCCAGCACTCTCCAAACTCACATCCATTCCTGTTTCTTGCAGCGTGCTGGCACCTGTCCTGACATATTGGGACCCAAAAAGAGCTTTAGGTTAGGGAAAGGGCTGGGAACTCCAGTGAAAATCTCAAGCATTTCCACTGAAATCAACAGGGAAAAGAAAATGCTCAAAAAATGGTGCTGGGGTGCCTGAATTATTGTTGGGGGGATAATAAAAATGGGTCAAAACTACTTCTATTTGGATCAAATATTTTGTTTTTAATTGAAGCTTTTTATTGTGGGCTGTACATAGCACTATTACTGTTTTTAAGACACGTTTAAATCATGGCACTCTATTATTGAAGCTGTACAGCTCTCCACTGTAATCAAGACATTTATATACAGTGATGCTTTGGGATTTGTTTGGCTCCTTAAGCTAAATATCAGTGAAGGCTGGCACACACATCATTAGTGAGCATACTGACACTTTACCCAGTGTTAGGGTCTTTGTTTATTGCCAGACAGCTATCACACTTTACTTCAGTACCATATTGTGGATGCCGGAGGACTCATATTTGCCAAGGAATAATCTCCTGAGGTGCAAAGTTATGAAATACAATGTAGTCTAACTCAATGAAGTCATCACCTCTTTGCACTTGCTTGACGGTTTGAATTTTTACCGTTTTATACCACGTGCTTTCAGTAGAATTGTACCATATCATATAATCACATGCAACTCAGGCTAAATGCCGAACTAGGTTCGTTGCTGGAGATACATGTCCAAAACATGTGGAATATTTTGTGCTTCTAGTGGTCCCTTCATGGATTTGAGTCTTTGATACAATGTATTATCTTCTTCATATGGGTTCTTTGCAATTTCTCCTTCAAATGGGAAGTGGACTTCTGGTGCAGTATCTTGCCCATTGGAAAGTAAAATACTTCAGCTGTGAAGTTCACTGTCACTTGTTTTGGTTACTATCTTCCACAGAATACTTAAGGTGATACTATGTCCTCTCCTGGAATATCCTCCATTCTGGCTTATTCAACTTTCTACACCAGAAACACCTTGTGGTCTTCCCGTGTTGGTACTTGATGCAGTTCTCCACCAACACCACCCTGGGGGCTGGGTAGTGGGTGGGCAGGATTTCCATTCTTGGTGAGTGGAGGCTTGATGAGTGTGGATCAAAGATTTACGTATAATAAGTAAAACCATAAAAGTTCTGTAAGAAAGTATAGGTGAATTGATTTATAATTTTGGAGTGGGAAGACTTTAATAATCAGGATGGAAAACCTTGGAGTCATATAGGAAAATACTGACATATTGAATTGCACATTTAAAAAAAAAACTTCTGTATAGAAAATTATCATTAAAATGTTACTCCAGCAATGGAGAAAACATACGACAAAGGGATATTTCTTTAATTTACAAGGAAACTCACACAAATGAGTTTAAAAAACAACCTGATCATCATAATAGCTAATACTTGATTGTTTACTATGTGCTAGACTTTAAGTACATAGATTATTTCATTTAAATCTCACAGTCAGTAACCCTATGAGGTAGGTGCTATAATTATCATAGCTGAGGACAAGGAAACAGTTTGAAAAATAGTCAATATAAACAAGCAGCCTATGGAAAAAGAAATATCAGTAAACCAATAAACATATAGACATATTTATTTAAAATAAATAAAGTCAATAAATGTGTGGAAAGATGCTTGATTTCATTCACAATTGAAGAACTACAAAATAAAAGTGGACTCTACACATCCTTTCTCATCTCTCTGTTTGGCAAAAATTGAATGTGTTTGCCAGTACCTGGACTGGTGATGGTGTGGGGAAACCACCTACCTGGATCTGACCCCCTACCTATTCTGAGTTCTATCTTGGTATCAGCTCATGTCACCAGAGCACCAGACATTTGAATCACATTAGCTTAGCTGCCCTGTGCAAAAATGCCTTCAGGCCAGTTCCACTTCAAGGTTACACTTGACATCGGTTGATGTTTGGCAGAAGAAATAACCACATGAAAAACACTGCATTGTTTTTTTCCTGGAAAAACTACCACTAAAGGTATTATCTACTACGGTAATCTATGTTACTTATACAGGAAGGACCCACACAGAAAATTCTCTTTGGGTTAGGGAAAGGGCTGGAAACTCCAGTGAAAGTATTTACTACCAGGAAAAACTTTCTCTCTTCTAAAGACCTGATAGTTTTATTGTACCAGATAATAGTAATTATATGACCCCCCTGCTTCTCTTTTTCCCTTAGCTACCAGGAAGCTCAAGAGTCATATTTAATGTTCCATTACAGCAACAACATAACAAGAGTGGTTGACATCTGACTTCTTAACTCAGTCTGATTTCAGTTTAGCTCTTTCTCTCTCTCCCTTTCGTTGGTTTCTGTCCTTCCACTTGCTTCTCTCTCTCTCTCTCTCTCTCTCTCTCTCTCTCTCCCTCTCTCTCTCTCAACATTGATGTTGTTCCACCTATCCATGCACTCACTGGCTGTCCCTGTAGGTGCCCTGAGCAGGGACTGAGTGTGCAACCTTGGCTCACAGCAACGATGCTCTAACTAATGGAGCTACTGAGCCAGCACCACACTTATTTTTTAATTTTCTAATTTTAGTTTAACAAAATTATTGTAAATGTGTGTTTAATTGGAAACTCTCTCAAAATCTTTTGGAAGCAGGTAGGATGTAAGTGAAAAGAAACAGTCAAACCCCCTTATTTTATTAATGAGAGAACTCAAGTCCTCTAGAGGTTTAAGTGACTTACTCCGATACTCTGTTAATTAGCACTTATCCCTGTGCACAGGCTACTCTCACACTTTACTGTAAGCCCCTTAAAGCTGTGTTTATCTTTGAGACCCTGGTGGCCGCCTCTGAGCCAGGTATGTAGTAGGTGCTCGATGAATATATATCGGTTGAAAACATTGTAAGCACTGTGAGGAAAGGGACCACTTTTGCATGGAACCAGGTCTGGCGGATAGTAGGTACCCATGAGAGCTGAATTAGAGACAGAGCATAGCCTCAGCCCCCGGCCTCGCCTTGCCACACCCAAACACCCCCATCACTCCAGGACCCTCAGGCCCAGGCTGATGAGCCTGCCTCCCACCCCGACCCCCACCCTGCCTTTACCTCCACTTTCTGCCGTGGCCCTCTGGCCTCGTCCAGGCAGCTCCCATGTGTTTTGGAGTCTCCTGGCCCTGAGATGCCTGGGGGTCGGGGCATGGGAGAGGAAATGGCATCACCTTTGAACCCTGGGCTGCTCACTGGTGGAAACTGGCGATAATGATGATGATGGGGAGAAGGCTGTGGCTCTCTCTGTCCTTGTAGCCTTCAACTGGTATGTGCTCTCACACCCCTGGTTAGGCAGAGGGGACAGCAGAAATTGACAGGGTCACACTTTCTCCACTTTCCCATCCTTCCTTCTGTGCTGGGAGGCAAATCAGTGAGGAGAGACAGGGAGGGCCGGTTGGACCGCTCAGATTGGGTGAAGGGGGTGGGGCTTCCTCTGCCCTGCCAGGCACTGAGCTGGATTCCCATAGGCTCTGCCCCAGCACCCTCTGCCCCCTGCTTCCCCCCTGGTTCTTTTCATGAGCAGCCTCTGTGGAGATGTTTAGAAAAAGAGCTGAGGTCTGAGCAAGGCCTTCTGATCCAGATTCCCTAGGATGATGGGCAACCAGTGTTGTGAGACCGCCAAGCCACGGGGAACGTCGGGCCTGAAGTTCACTCGAGCTAGGCGTAGCCCAAGACCCAGCCTCCCTCAAGGGTGACCCTGCCCAAGGGAGACACTTTGCCCTTCGTGTTCACCCAGGGCTCATGTTCATTGTTACAGCCCGCACTGGGGGCTGGGGGGCTGGAGGAGTGGTGCTGGTTGGTCGCCCTGTCCCGGTCTCTGCATATGCGAAGTGGGTGCCTTACACTGCATGCTCCACGGGCCTCCCCGTGTGTGGGTGGTGGCTCTTCATGCTGTCTGGGCAACTCGAACGCCGTGCACGCCACGATTCAAGCTGACGCGTGGATTCCACCCACACCTTCCCCTCTCCCTTGGTAACAAAAGCACCAGCTTCAGTCAACAGCGTCAGATGTGAGACCTGAACATTCTGGGAACTCTTGCCACTTCTGTGAGAAATGATCCTCCGGTCCGTAGTACCAGGCCCGCCCTTAACTTTTGTAGGACCCAGTGTTCTCGCACCAAATGTCTAAATATTAAAATGTTATCGATCAAGCTAACAAAGTGTCAAAGTGTCAAATAAAATATGTTCTATCGGTCTACATTACAATATGCTGTCAAAACAACAAAAAAATTTAATGTGTGGAACTATGGTTATCATATAGCCGAAAGTGACAACACATCAAAAGGCTAAACTTAATTACTGTTGCACTTGTCGGGGTGTACTGTTGACAGAATAGCAATGTTTGGTTGAGTAGTAAATATATATGTAATTCATACATGATTACATGTGTATTCAATAAAACTTTTTCCTTGCCTTTGTCATGAGAGTCACCAGATTCATTATTATAATCAAGATTTTCACATAATTTGTGTTCTGTTGACAATCATGCCAAATTAGATAAACTTGCTCCAGTCATTGTAGTTCTTTGTTTTTTATTAACTTTAATTTGGAGAAACTTTACTGTGGCTGAAAATTATCAATATAATTCTCAAAGCAATACTTGGATTCAGAATTAAACCACAAATTTTCTGTATCATGTACAAACAAAATAATTAGGTGGCATATGATACATGATTGCTGTCACAAAAAAACTACAAAATGTTAATTCATCATATAAACTGCTACCCCTCATACTGTGAAAATTTCTTAAAGCAATATGTGGATCTATAGAATAGCAGTTCTCAAACACTTTTATGTCAGAATTCCTCTACACTCTTAAAAATCATTGAAGAGTGAAGAACTTTTGTTTATGTAAATTATATCTATCGATATTTCTCATATTAGAATTAAAAGTGACAAATTTAAAAACAACACATGAACACACATTCCGTTAGCTGTCAGGGCAATGGTGACATCACACATCCTGCGGAAATTAGTGTGAAAAGGGCAGATGATGCCTGAGTATTATTATGAAAATGATTTTGACCTCATGGACCCCCTGTAAGGGCTCAGAGACCCTCAGGAGTCCGCAGGCTGCACTTTGAGAACCGGTGTGGAATGTAAAGAATTGGCATCATGTTTCCTACATGTTCCATCTAGACCTATGAATATACGAACACGAGCTTATAAGAATCGATCTTACAA
The DNA here is from genome assembly GCA_004026545.1 of Mormoops blainvillei. Taxonomy (NCBI): domain Eukaryota; kingdom Metazoa; phylum Chordata; class Mammalia; order Chiroptera; family Mormoopidae; genus Mormoops; species Mormoops blainvillei. Next base: position 24,165 of record PVJD01013241.1, read on the forward strand.
AACATTCCTCAACTACCACATGCAGCTGGGTGACTGCCTTGCTAACTCTTAAGCACACCTAGAGACACAAACTGGAACACGAAGGAAACTAAGAAAAGGGACACTTGGCATTTCTGGCAAGCGAGGCTTTGTTAGGTAGGAGTCTATACATCTCTGCTATCAGAGAGGAGGCACTGGATGAGTTCATTAGTCTTTTGTAAATCCTTTCGCTCTCAAATCCTGCCTGTGCTCCTTGCAAAGGCGGTGTTGGTCTCCCATGTGCAGCACACAACGCCCACACCTTCCCGGTGTTGAGATTCAGCAGCTTTTTGCTTCAAGGGCTCAACAGCGAGGGATGCGGAGAAGCATTCCCCTGGGGCCTGAACGGTGTTTCTCCCTGGAGTGGGTGCTTAGGTTCCAGGCCATGCTCTATGCTCAATGTAAGAGGTGCCCGTGTGGCCCTTAATAAATTTATTTCCTGTGTATATGTGATATACTGAGCCCTCTAAAGCACTGAGCCAGAGCAGGACTGGCCCCTTCTGCTTGCCCCTCTTGCGTCTAAGTGCAGTGCTGCGTCAGAGACTTTAGGATATAGAATTACAGTCTTAATCTTAGAAGAGACCTCAATGGCCGGCCAGCCCAGCCCACCACTCAGGTAGCAAAGCTTCCACATGCGGTCGCAGCGGTGGATTTGCCATGAAGCTTCAGGGTCCCTCACTTACATGGGCCCTTCTACGACCTTAGAAGGGACCCCAGCAACCTGTTCACATGGCCATACGTTTTGGTAAATTTTATTCTTTTCCTCAAAGAGCTCCTCCCAAATTGTATGAACCTCATACCATACCACCTGGACCCCCTCTACAGAGTGATGCTCTTCTCTACTCAGGCACTTCTCTTGAAGGAACTGGATTTTGGGCTAGAAGACCCAGACTCGAGCCCCCAGCCTTGCTGCAGACCAGCTGTGCAACCTTAGAAATAATAACAGCGGTTGAGAGCACCGAGTGTTACCATGCGTCAGGCACTGCTCTGTGCCCTTCCCGTGCTTCGTAGCTTATAAAACTCAGTAACGCCTCCCACCCTCTCAGAGCTTCAGGTGTCTCTTTTGTGGAATGAGCATGACATCCATCTGTACTCCCCACCTCGGTTTTGTCTATTATACAAGCATTATAAGAATCAGTTGAGGGCAGGCCCTGCCTTAGTCCGCACTGTGTCCCCAGGGTCCAGCGCAGTGCCTGGCCCAAAGTCAGAGCTCACTGAATGTCATGGAGATAAGCAGAGGTCTCCTGACGGTGCTGACCAAGGCTGTTCCAGACACTGTGTGAGCTCGGGGGGCTTTTGTCCTGGGGTGGAAGCTCCACCTCTTCCAAACTAAGAAACCTAGGTAAGGACTCAGCTTCATCATGTATAAAAGGAGCCATAACACTAGTTAGTACCTCACAGGGTTATCAAGAGGGGTAAATGGGATAATCTACGTAAAGCACTTAGCACATGAACGTTAACTATTTATGAGGCAGGCAATTCTGTAATGGGACAGAGAGCTTTATCAACTTCTCACTTGCTGAGGGCAAGGACTGTGTCTCAAATGCAAGTGAACTCTAGAACCAAGCTCCATGCCTAACACATAGCAGGCGCTCACCAAACAAGTGAGTGAATGAATGAATGAACACTTAAAAATGGAAAAAAAGGCCTTTCTTATGGCGAGTTAAAGTGTTACACCTTCTGCACATTGGCAGTATGGAGCTGCCAGCTTCATCAGGTACTAAGTATTGAGAATTGCATTCTTGCCTTTGTCCTCTGAGCTCCCAGCTCTGCCCTGTTCCTGAAAGTAAAAAAGCAAATTACCTTTGAATTATTAGTTGACCCACTGATATCACCTTCCACCAACCCTGGATTCACTGGATTCTCCCACAAATAACCAGAAAACTGGCAGGATTTTCTTTGTAACATTTAATCTAAATTAATGCTTATCTTTATTCTTTTAATTGTGCAAGTAATACACATTCATTATAGAAAAATATTTTAGACAGAAAACACAAAACAAAGAAAATCAAACTAACTCCATTATCAGAGAACATCAGTAAGATTTTAACATATCCATTTCCACTTGTCTATAAAGATGGGAACTCTGGCCAGGTGGTTCAGTTGGTTAGAGCATTGTCCCATGCACCAGTAGGTTGTGGGTTTGATTCCCAGTCAGTCAGGGAACATACCTAGGTTGTGGGTTAGATCCCCTGTTGGGGCACATGCGGGAGGCAACCGATCTATGTTTTTCTCTCATCTATGTTTCTCTCTCTCTCTCTCTCTCTCTTTCTCTCTACCTTCTTCACTCTCTTAAAAAAAAAATCAGTAAAAAACATGTCCTCTGGTGAGTATTGAAAATAAAAGGATAGGGGTTATGAATAACTTTTTTTTTCTTTTTTACAAAATCAAGTTCTTTTTGTGAATGCTTTCTTTTTTCACTTAATGTATCTTGAACATCTTCCCATGTGACATTCTCTCCCTGTTGTCCAACAATAGAGATCCTGTCTTTAGACATTTGTGTTCCCATCTTCTCTCTGTTGTAAATAGTGCTGCTTTCCGAACTTGTTTGCCCTTCATTCACAATGTGAGCGTGTGCAAGTTTACAATAAATCAATAGAACACATTTTCAGTATTCGGTGGGATAGTGATCATTATGGGAGCCTACTTCTTGCCCACATTCTTTCCTGACTCTGTCGCTGGGGCCCCCAGTAGGGCGGACACTGGCTACACTCATGTTCCTCCCACTCCAATCCTCTTTGCGGTGGGTCCTCCCGCCCATGACATCCTCCAGGTGAGAGTGTGACAGTGCTTTATCTTCTTTTTTAAATATTTGTTTCCAAACTTACTATGATAAGCATGAATTATCTTTCTTATTAAGATATAATCCATATAACAAACTATAAAATTCAGTGTATTTTAGTACACTCACATGGTTGGACCACCATCACCACTATCAATTCTAGAACATTTTCATCACTCCCAAAAGAAATCCCAAACCTATGAGCAGCCACTCCCTATTCTCCCTCTACCTGGCGCCTGGCAACCACTAATCTACTTACTATTTCTGTGGATTTGCCTCTCAAGATATTTCATATCAACGGAATCAAAATACGTGGCTTTATCTCACTAAGCATTATGTCTTCAAGGTTCATCCATGTTGTAGCATGTGTCTGAGTTTCCTTCCTTTTTAAGGCTGAATAATAAATATTTCATTGTATGGATGGACCACATAATGTTTATCTATTTGTCTACTGATGGACACTTGGATTTTTTTACCTTTTGGCTATTGTGAATAATGTTGCTGTGAACATTAGCATGCAATCATCTATCTGAATCCCCATACAATTCTTTTGGGTATGGAATGGAATAGGAGTGGAGTTGCTAGATCATATGGTAGTTCCATGTTTACTTTTTTGAGGAAACACTGTTTCCTACAGTGTGGTGTGGCTGCACCATTTTATATTGCCAAGTATGAGAGTTCCATTGCTACATATTAGGCTTTCAATTTCCTCACACCCCTGTTAACACTTGTTATTGTCTGTGTTTTTGATCATAGCCAACCAACTGAGTGGGTATGAAGTGGTACCCCATTGTAGTTTCGATTTGCATTTTTCTTTTTTCTTTTAAAAAAGACTTTATTTATTTATTTTTAGAGAGAGAGGAAGGGAGGGAGAGAAACATCAATGTGTGGTTGCCTATCACATGCCCCCAACCAGAGACCTGACCCGCAACCCAGGCATGTACCCTGACTGGGAATCATACCCACGACCCTTTGCTTTGTAATCCGGCGCTCAAGCCACTGAGCCACACCAGCCAGGGCTCAATTTGCATTTTTCTAATGACTAATGACGTTGAACATCTGATACAGGTTTTCTTCTGAGAATTTTATAGTTTTACCCTGTCCATTTAGGTCTTTGATAATTTTGACTTAATTTTAGTTTAGGGATTCAAATTCATTCTGCTGCGTGTAGATATCCAGTTATCCCGGCATCACTTGTTGAAAAAAATATTATTTCCCCAGTGATTTGTCTGGCACCTTTGCTGAAGATCAATTACCCATAAATATATGGGTTTATTTCTGGACACTCAAGTCTACGCCATTGATCTGTTATATCTATCCTGTGTCAACACCACGCAGCCTTGATACTTGATACAGAGTGCGTTGCAGCTTTGTAGTAAGTGTAAATCGGGAAGGGCGACTCTTCCCACTTTGTTCTTCTTTGTCAAGATTTGTTTTGGCCATTCTGAAGCATGAATTACTTTTATAGAAGGAAAAGTTATATCTTACTATGAACAAAATCCTACATATTCAAATCATTACAACCCAAATGCTACCTCCTTCAGGGAACTTTCTCAGTCTCTCCATTCAGAATCTGACTTCCTCTCACCATCTTGTCAGTACTTCTCTTATAACACCTTGTATTCCCATGGGGTTGCTGGGGTCCCCAATCTCATTGGAAGACAAGCTTTTGGAGGGCAAGGATCATGTCTTAATTATGTGAAAGTGTTTTCCAGAGCTCCTGGTATAGATCCTAGGACTATGATGGGGCTGAGTATATGCTGAACCAATGAATGAATGAATGAGTGGATCAATAAATGAATGCTATTGAGTCACTTACATAGTTCATATTCTGATCAGAACCTGGGTAAACATCCACAAAAAAAAAGGGCTTAGGAAATACAGTCATGAAATTTATGGTCATACCACTATGGACAAGTGTAGTCATGTGTTGTTTTACCTGAGGTTTCCTTTGTTTATTATAGTCATTGTAATGCTTGTCAGTAAGAGAAAAAAGTGTGCCTGGATTACTGAAGGAATTATGTGTGAATTGCATGCTCAGGCATTCCACCGCCAGGGCCTGGCCTCAATCAATGCTGTAACACAATAACAGGCAGGTCTTACCAAAGCACCAGACCTTGCTTAAGCAAAAAGATTATTAGCCTTTGAATTAGCACTCCAAATAGGGCTCGTAATTAATCTGCTAATGATTTTTGTTGTTTAGAGGGATTAACCCTAATCCCAGAGCTCCATGCACATAGTTGTCCCTTAAACAACCCAGGGAGAGCTGGGGTTTGAGTTCCTGCCCTCAGCCCAGGCACGGAAACAGCACACACATCATTCTTCTGAGTGTGGGGCCAAGTGCAAAGTCACACAGTGGGCCCAGAGCAGGAGGGCAGGAGTAATTCTGCCTGGGAGACAGGGAGGTATCAGGCCACATGAGACCTTTGCACTGAACCTGGAAGCTGGCCTAGGATGTTGCCAGGTAGAGACAAGGACTGGAGGGTTTCCGGCAGGGTGGGCAAGATATTCCAGGCAGATGGACCACCAAGAGAAAAGCCATGTTCCCAGGGACACACTTGCACCAATACTCAGACGCATCCTTCTCCCACAAGGGCCAGTGAGAAGCTGTCTGAAAGATAATGTCATTGAGTCTCCCTGAGTCAGCCCACAGCTCAAAGTCCCACCAGGATCTGGGTTCTAGCTGTTTCTTTCTCAAAAGGGCATTTTATGTCTGCCATTCCTTGCCTTTCTTCCCATTGATACAGGCTCTATCTTTGCCACCAGGATGGGAATTCCCCTCAGGGTCCTTCCTTACGGCAAACTGTGGCACTAATCCCAGGAGGCTGGGTGTGAACTGGGCCAGAGGTTATCGGTCCTAATGAAGCTCCTGCCTCTGCTGGGGCCTTTGGCTGACCAGCCAAGGGGTGGGGGCAGGGAGAGCCTCCACAGCACTGCAGACCCCTGAGCGGGGGGTAGCCTGTCTACTAGTTAAAGCATCTCTCAGAAACAGTTCCAATGTGCTTTCGTTCATCAATCCATGATAAGTATTTATTGGTCACTTACCTTTAAAATCTTTTAATTGGAGTATTACAAACATACATTAAGATGTATGTGTCACTAGTATATACAGCCTGAGACATTTGCACCAACTGAACACATCTCTGTAGCCAGAACCCTGATCAAGAGACAGAATGTGACGAATGTGACCCCCACCCTAGAACTCTTCTCGTTCCCTTCCCAGTCACCTCAAGGATAACTGCTGTCCTAGCCTGTGACAGCACAGATCAATTTTACCTGGTTTTGTAGTTTATAAAAATAGACTCATATATTATGGACTCTCTTGGCATTTACCCTTGAACAAATAGATTGGTCAAAGACTCAAGAGGGAAAGAGAGAGGGTGCCTGGCTCTTATGGGGAATAGGGACCCACAAATGTAAAATGGAGTAAATCGTGTATATGAGGGTCTCTGTGGTCCCTGGGGTGGGTGCGGAGGGCAGGTGGCCTGGTGGAAAGCACTCTGGTCTAGGAGTCGGACACTTAACATTCAGATTTGATGTCCGGTCACAGTTTGCTGTGCAACCTAGGAAAATCCCTTTGCCTCTCTGGACGTCAGTTGCATCCTCTGCAGGGTTGCAGTGGTTAATCGTTTCCTACTTTTCACCAACAAAGACACTTTCCCTTATCTATTCTCACCCCCACCACTGCCAGGGAGGTCACGCTTTGAAAAATGTTGCCAACTGAACAGACTGCATGTAAGTAATGATTAATTTGTTTCCCCATTTCTTGTTAACAGAAGATGAATGAAGCCGACTCAGATCTGCAGCAGATAGCGGGCTGTGCCACCCTGAGTTGATAGAATTCCAAGAAAAAGCAGAGGCTCTTTATGGCTGAGTTACTCGATTGTAGCCTCATGTGAGGGAAACGTTCAGAGCCTGGTGCACCGGATGAAACAAAACAAATAGCTTGAGAACCCCCATTCCAGCCTTCATGCAGCTCGGGGCCCAGAAACTGCTACCAGGCAGGCAATCACTAACTTACTAATTTTCCTTGAAGCACTGATAAGCCAAGGGTCTGGGGGTTGCCCATTTCCCCCTGGGATTGACTGTAGAGTTCTGGAATATGGACCCCATTCACTCTCAAGCTGACCTCAGCCCCCAAGCCCACTCTGTGCTCTTTACCCCTGGGGAAGGGACCCCTGCCTGGCCCACTGCTGAACAAACCCTGGAGGCCCAGGGCTGTCTCCTGTTGCTCCAGGAGACCATGTGGAAACCGCCAATGGCACTTGAATTCCTGGAGCACTGTGATAAGTTCCCTCTGCCACGCCAGGCAGTTCCCCCCACCTTTCTGGAGGGAACGCCAGGGCTCTCTCCGGGGATGTGGCCCACCTCCTGCTCCAGTGCTGGCTGCCCAGAACTCAGACTGTTCCTCTCTTCCCGCTATGCACCCCTACGAGCTCTCTACTTTCAGCCCTGTCCCCGTTTCTGTCTGTGACCCCAGTAAGAGTGGGAGGAAGCCCGCTTGAGGACAGGAATTGTGCTTGCTGGTAGGGAGCAGAGCCACACCCAGAATAAATCAGAATTGGTCTAAAGCTGGGGGCAGGGAGGGGAGAAGCTTGGTGAGGGCGGGGGTGGATTTGGCTAAAGAGAGCTTCTTGGCAAAGGGGACTCATGCATGGATGTGGGAGTGTAGGCAAAGCTCTACGGCACGAGGTGTTCCGGGGGCAGGGGTGTTGTATCTGGGACAGTCTTCACGTGGTGTTCTGGGCAGTATGACAGCATTCAGGGCACCTGTTCTAGAGGAATGAAGTAACTGGAAATTCTCTAGGGTGAAGAGCTGGGGAGCCGAGAAGGATCCAGCTGGGGTATGGGGCGGGCGCAGCGTGCAATGAGCTGAGCCTGCTGAGAACTTGCAGCCTGATCTGAAGACATACGGAAGCCTGGGTTAGAGATCTGAACGTGCCTGGAGCAAGCAGATAGGTGGATTGCCAGTGTGGGACAGCCCATCGATCCAGCAGATGACCCACTCCCGCTACCTTCAAGGCAGCTCCTGGGCCTTGTACGGGGGGGTACAGGGGAAATTCAGAGGTAAGGCCTGACGTGTCCACCTTGGGGGTAAAAAAGTGCCAGTCTGCTAGCTCATCTGGGTAGGCTTCTTGAAAGAGAATTAATTTCCGGAACAGCATACCAGGTGAGACAGACGGTCTGGTCATAGGAAACACCACCCAAGCGTGTGTTGCGGCCGGTGCAGCTCTAGAAACTAAGGGTGAACGGTCGTGACCCTGCCTGAGAGAGCCGATGTTGCGGTGGGGAAGGCCGATCGTGGAACCTTGTAAAGATACAGAGCATGAGGAAGGCTGTGATTAGGGGCGGGGAAGTGTCTAGGGTCAGTTGTCCAAATTGCATTTTGGCGTGTGAAGAGTTCTCCAAGGGATGAAGCGGACACTCATGCAGCAGCTCAAAGATCCTGTGGGAATCTGATGACAGCTGTGGGCCCTCTCAGAAACACACGCACATACGCGTTTCTAAGGCTTGGCAATAATCACGGACGCTGAATTCCGGGGCAGAGATGAATGTCAAGGACAAGGATCCCAGCTCAGGTACAGCCTGCCCACGGGTGGTGGTTGCAAAAGCGCGAGCCTCATAACATGGTTAGACTGCTGGTGGGACGGGGGCAGGTTTCAGCATGAGTTGCTCCCTGAGACTGAGCTGTGCTGAAGGCGTGGCTGACGTGGCTGTGGGATGAGGGACCTGGCGAGGAAGGTGATGGTGGTGAACACCAGAGACGGTGGTTAGTGGTGGTTCAGATCATGAGGGCAGGGGTGGCAGTGGTGGTCGTGATGCGGGCAGTATGGTGTAGAGGTCAAGTGCAGTGGTTTCAAAGTCCAGCAGGCCTTGGTTTGAGCTCCAGGGTTGGTAGTTATCACCTGAACGATAGCCTAGAACTCAGCCTTCAACAGCGGCTTCTGAGGGGTTGAGGTTGGGGAGAGTCAGCGTTGCCCAGGGAGCATTCTCAAAGCGAATGCGTCACCCCTCCCCCACCTCACCCCTGCCTAACTCAGGCAGTGTGGCCTCCGGGGAGGTGGGCAGTCGCATTGTGAAAAGCCTTCTAGGTAATTCTGATCCATCCTGGACACTTTGTCTTTCTCCCCTAGAAAAATTGCCCAGAAAGGTCATTGAAAAAGGAGTAAGACACTCTTCCTCTGAGCTAATTAGACCATCAGCGGCTCACCCCAGCCCAATTCAACCAACTAGCTCAATCATTCAACGCGTTTTTAGTGTGCGTCAACACTGGGCCAGGCCCTGGGCCAGGTGTTAAAGACCTAAAGCCCAGCTCTTACGCCGTCCACGGCAGGGAAGGCAGGCCAGAGCAGAGGCCGGACAATGCTGTGTCAGCTCTGTGATGAGGAAAACCCTGAGCATTCTAGGAACTCCTGGGAAGGGCAGTCTTGGGTCATACAGGGAATGCTTCCCAGACCAGGGCCAGGAGCCAGCCAGGAGGGCGGAGAGTTCTTTCGGGAGGAAGATACCACCTGTGCACAGCCTGGAGGCACGAGAGAACAGAGATAGTTCAGGGAAGTGCAAGTAACCCCAGGTGGCCTGTGTGGCAAGAGAGAGGTGGCTGGAGAGACTAGGGATCAGAGTTCATCGGATGGGTGGGAGTGGGGGGATGTCTGAGTCTGAGGGAGTTGTCCGGTGAGCTGTGGTTACTCTGGGGACCAGGTGGAGACAGGGGTCCCTGGGGTCAGGCAGTGGGTCCGTCGGCTGCTCTGGGGATCTCACCAAGAGATGCTGAAGTCTCAATGAAGGAAGTGTCCACGGACTGGATTCCTCAGAAACACATCCCCAGTGTGGCCGACGCCACCCCTCTGCCCCTCGAGAGGCCTGCAGAGGGGATTGTTTGGGAAACCTGGTGTCCAGTCTTCACCATCTGAGCTGTGAGTTCATGTGGCCATCCAGCTTTCCCCTACTTTTCGTTCTCTGCTTCCTCTTCCTTCTTTCCCTCCCTAGTCTTTTCCACGCTCTCTGACAAGCCTTCTATTTCTTCAGCATCATTCTTAAACCGCCTTTCCTCACCGCCCTGGAAACCCAGCTCTCCCCATGGGTGCTGATAGTCCACATCTGTTCTGTTCATTAATGTTCTCAATTTCAAAGGCCTTCCCGTCTCCATTTTAGTCTCCCTCCCATAGCCACACCCTGGAGCTAGTCTTTCCTAAAACCACTGCTCTTCTCAAAGCTCAAATTAAACATTCTGCTCCATGGACATGTCCCTCTATGCTTCTGATCCCTCGTTCCCACCTGCTTGCCCCAGAGTCTCGCTCACCTAGACCACCGATCCCGTTCTCCCCACACCCCAAGACCCTCTGCCCTTCACAGCCTTCCTTCCCTGTCTGCCACCCCTGACCCAGTGTACCAACCCAGCACCCTTGGGCTGATGGAGCTGGCCGCCTTCCTGGTTTCCACCCCTGGGCTGCTGCAGCCTGACGACAACAGCAAACCCCTGGACGTACCTGGCGTCTTTCCTCAGTGGGCTCTTTGCACTGCTCCCGCTGGCCCCCTTTCTGTGCGCCACTGCAGCTCTTTCAATCCTCTCCAGTGTCCTCGGTTCCCCACCCTCCTAGTCTCTCTGAGCAGTTGATCTTGCTCCTTATTCACAAAGAAAAGAAGAGCCATAAGATGGGAATTCCCTCAGGTTCTTGCTAACCACCTTCATATTGCTGCCTCATCCATAATCTGCCTTTCTTCCTTTCGAAACAAGGCCTTGCTCTGAGACAGAAGAAACACCGTTCTTCCTTCTGAAACCTGACTGGGAGCAGCCTGGGTCCTGGACCCCAGCTCCTGCCTCTTCCTTGGACGTGGAGCACCATCTGTTCTCCCTGCTCCAGCCCCTGCCTGCAACACATCCTTCGCCAGCTCCTCCCACGATCATCGAACACCTCCTGTCCGCCCCTCCATCTCACCCCCACCCACTGCCTCTGCCTTCTGCAGCTCCCAGAACCTGCTCTTACCCAGCCAGGGGCACCTCAGCATGAGAACATCGAACTCATCTCATCAGTTCTCCCGTAACTCGCTCCTCCTCCAGGGCCCCCCATCTCAGTAAAGAGCAACAGGACCCAACGACACACCAGAGGCCTTCCGTACTGCCCCCTCCCTC
>PVJD01013242.1:0-35103 GCA_004026545.1 Mormoops blainvillei
CCCTCCCTCCTCCCCTCTGGTTACTGTCAGTTTGTTTTTTTTATTTCAATGTTGCTGGTTATATTTTGCTTGCTTGTTTATTTTGTTGATTAGGTTCTGCTACTTGGAGAGATCATATGGTATCTGTCTTTCACCACCTGGCTTATTTCACTTTGCATAATGAACGAGCTTCTTTAGATCCCTCTGAGCCCGTCCCCATCTACAGAAGGGAAGTGACATCTTCCTCCCAAAGGCAAGATACAAGGAGGGGCTCTGGAAAATCCTTTGTGAACCCTGGACCTGCGCAAACACAGAGAAGGAAAAACAATGGGCACGGAGATTTTAGGACCTTGTTCTCCAAATTATCCCATTCCTTGGAGCTTCAAAATGTTAACAGTAACACGTAAGCACGTAAAACCCTTGCGTAATAGAATGAGAATTCTATTAGGGTCAGAAGAACAGGATCTCCCAGATAAATCAGAAAAAGACACCGACTCTCAGCTGTTACTCATGTTCTGTACCAGACACAGCAGAGGAGGAGGCCAAAAGACACCGCCACAGAAAACCAAGGTCTGCAGAGGAAAGCAACCCCTCTGTCTGGTTTTGGAAAGCATGCTACATTTTTTTTAAAATCCTCACTGGAGGATATGCTTATTGATTTGGTTTGAGACAGAGAAAGGGGGGAGAGAGAGAGAGAGAGAGAAAAACATCTGTAGGTTGCCTCCTGCATGCACCCCAGTTGGGGATTGAACCTGCAGCCTTGGTATGTGCCCCGACTAGGGATGAAACCTGCAGCCTTTTGGTGTATGGGGAGAACGCTCCAACCACCTGAGCCCTCCAGCCAGGGTGCACACTACTGTTTTTAAAGCCAGTTTAACCTCCTAAATACGAGTTAATTAACATTTGCTACTTGAGTTCAATGGCGACCACGTCCATTAAAATCACTTTTCATAGAGTGCCTTTCGACTTTGACTTATTCACAAAAGTTTTAGTTTTTATGAGTTCGAATCACAGATTCTCTAATCACCTTCAAGAAACAAATCAAATCGCAACAACATTTTAAAAAACCAACAACAACAAAGGAAAAACACCCCAGAATAATGCTGATGGCTGGGGTCGGGTCCTCTAAGCTCAGACACCTGGGATGTCTGAGGCATCCTCGGTCAGCTAGAGCACCTGCTGCCGTGCCCTCACTCATCCTGTAAATTTCTGACAACTCTAAGCCATATTATTTCGCCATCTTACAGATGAGGACGCTGGGGAACTCAATAGATTAGTTATCGCGATCGAAGCATTCTGCACGTGGGCAACCTTCCCACGACGGTAGAGGGTTCAAAAGTAAAGTCCCTAAAGTATGAAAACACCTTCTGTCATGCTGCCGCCCAACAGGAAAAGGGTCATTGCAGTGCTGTGAGTTAGAGCAAAAATCCACATCTACAAAATAACCATTTAAACACAGCACCCCTTGGGTCCGTCGTCCTACGTGGCCGCCCCATATTTAAGTCATCCGAACCATAGGTCTTCCTCTCTAATTCCCTTGCCAGTGGAGGGGGGGGGAGGGGAGAAGAAGAGAAAAGGAGTATTTTAAGGCGTAAGATACTGCCAGCCAGGATAAGGCTAAAAGGCTTTAGAATGCCCAGCAGGGGGGAAACAGAATGGGGAGACCTAGTTGGTCAGCCACGGCTCGGGTGTTTCCATCTCCACAGGTTAACCTGGTGCTTCCCGATTTCTTTGGGCTTCGTTCCTCTGCTCCAGAAACAAGGAGAGGGAGCTGAACGCAGGCGCAGAGCCCAGGCGGGGTCCTGCTGGCAGAGAGAAGGAAGGCGGCCTGTTTCAGAGTAGAAAGTGGCTGTTTTCTCCCGCCTTTTCAGAACACATTTACGGAAGAACATCTCCAACGATAATCAAGCGTGCTGACAAACTGGTTCAGTTTCTAAATTGCTCTTCCCACAACTTCCCAAGTGTACAGCCACGCCGGAGCCCAAGAAGCGTCTGTCTATAAAATCACCTGCAACAAGGGTCCACAGAGCACGGCCGGTGAAAAGCATCAGACAAGCTGGGTGCCCTGCGCAGTTCCGCCCACAACCAACACACCAAAACACAACGGGGCCACGGGTGCACAAAACGAATCCTGAAGTACTGGGGTTCTAAGATCCCTATCTGAGTCTGTGGCAAATCTTTCAAGAGTTATATTAACAACACACATTTGGAGGTTGGTTTGTTTTTATTCGAGAGAGAGAGAGAGGAGACAGGAGGGAGGAGAGGAGGGAAGCACTGATCAGTTGCCTCCTGCATGTACCCCCGCCAGGTTCCAAACCCTCAGCCTAGGCACGTGCCCTGACCAAGAATCGAACCTGGGACCCTTTTATTCATGGGACAGTGCTCCAACCAACTGAGCCACACTGGCCAGGGCCACATACACAGTGCTAATGAAATCATTTGTTGGTCTCCTGTCCCACCAGCAGCAAGAGTTTTAAAATTCTAATAAATTCCTCCAACTTGGATGGGCCAGAAAGAACGTAGATGCTAAGTGCGGTGGTCTATTGTAGTGGAGAAGCTTCCAGAACAGAGGGAGAAGAAGATGACCAAGCAGAATGGTGAGCCAGATGAATTCACTGTGTGCGTCTATTCGTTCATCTGAGCCCAGGACCCCAGCAGAGAGCTGTGCTCGTGTTTCAGACGAGCACACATATACAGGCCAAATGGAGATGACTTTGTTACTCCTTCTGAATCAACTGTTCTGTTTCGCTCTTACTGTTGACAACTGAGACATGATGATGCCTAAGGCAGAGTAGCCTTAGGGTGGTCCCAAACTCCTCAGGTGGACTTTGCGTCACGAAGCACAAGCGGTTGGCCAGGCAACTTTCTCGGCCATTCTCTATCAGCGACCCGGGCAGAACCAATGACCTGTATGCACGTTCAAAAAATGATAAAGCACGGGGCTATTTTCTTTTTAAAATTTCACATGTATAATCTCGATATCGAAGTTTGTTTTGTTTTTTTTTAACTATTTTGAAAACAAATGCTAGAAAACCTAACCCCCTGCCAAGCCCCCTCTCTTAATAAGAGAAATCTTGTACACGCATGACAGGTGCTTCACAGCTTGGAACTAACCGCACAGCACTGGACGCACGCAGCAGGGCAGGTTACTGTAGGTAGGGAATCATTAACTGAGTACAGTGAGCTCGCACTCAGTAACCCATGGGCCAAACTCCACCAGGAAAGACAAAAGCATCACTCACCTCAACATCCGTATGCTCCAGGCATTTCAATGGGTTGTTTGGTCACAGTGCACAGAGCAGGGAAGGGTTTTAATTCACTGCATCCCAACATCACGTAATGGTAACGGCAAGTACTGTCCAGTCACATACACCAGAAAAACCTAGACAGGGGACGCCCGGTCTCCTGCACCAATCCATGGGCCAAAGGTCGCCAGAGAGAACAACGCTAAGGGTGTCCAAGCGCCAGTGGAGGCGGAACATGGTTTAGGTTGCGTTTTGTTGTTTATATTATGGAATCTATCATTTCTGGACTCAAAGCTTCAAGATGCTGAGACCCTTGTCGGGGTTACTTACTCAGAGGCCACTGGGCAAATAAATTCCCATTCACCCCCATGTCAAACCCATGAAGTCTCCTAGGATAAGAAGAATTTTACACGGGCATGTTAAAATGAACCAAGGAATCAGTGGAAAAGGTACCATTACATCTTGAACCTTCGTGCAGTCAAATACCTGTGTGTGATAAACTGGTACTGCCCGGAGAACTCTCTCTGACAACAGGGCTGTCCTGCTATGGTAGCTACTGAACACTTGGAATGGGGCTAACACAACTGAGGACCTGAACTTTCATTTTTATTTTGTTTTCTTAACTTCACTAGCCTTGTGTGGCCAGTGCTTCCTGATGGGCGGGCACAGCCCTAATTCCCAGGAGGTGGTGCAGGCGGCCAGGATGCTCTGTCATCAGAGAAAAGCACATCAGCGCCAGAAGGTGGGCAAAGAAACAGGCCACCTGGGCAGCACGGAACTGTTAGTCCCCCAGCTCTCAGCACCCTGCGAGGCAAGCCGACAATGCACAGGTAGGACGAGGCTGCACGGCAGGTACCACCCTAAGGTGCCGGGATGGAGGTGAGCGAGGGTACGCGGTGACTGTGCTAGGGAGGCTGACATTCCTTCAGGTGTTGATGACACACGCTGACAAGGAAACAGGCTACTTCCAGGCTGCGTGACTGCTACACAGAAACCTACAGAGGGCAGAGGGCCTGGCCAAAGAGCTACAGTGCTCGGGCAACGGGCCTTCTCAAGGCTAATTACTGGGAGACAGCCTCGTGCAAACGCACAGCAGATGACAAGTTCCTGGCTGGACTCGCGGGGGGCGCCCTCAGACAGAGGATGCTGGGTCGCAAGCCCTGTGTTGGGCGGTGGGGTGGCCCCTCCCAGCTGCTGGGGTGGCCCCTCCCAGCTGCTGGGCATCTGAACCAATCAGGGCTGGCCTGAACTGAGATGGGCTCTAAGAGTCAAAGACCCACCAGGCTGCAAACATCTGGTCTAAAGAAAAGAATGTAAGAGATTTCATTCATGTGTTTGTGAATACTGGTTACTATATTCGATAGTTGAAATGCTATTTTTGGTATAATGGGCCGACTACAACATTACGAATTGGTTGTACCTGCTGTGTGCTTTTTACTGGGACTCCTAGAAAAGTCAGATGCACGTGTGGCTGCGTTCGTGGCTCACATTACCTTCTCCTGGCAGAACGAGGGCAGAGCACAGAGGAGAGCGGAGGGGCAGGGCTGGGGTTGCAGAGCCATAGCTGCGCCTGGGCTTTGACCCCAGTGTCATGGGCCCTGGGGGAAGGGACGTGATCTCGTTTCTGCTACAGAGAGATCACTTGGGCTGCTCCATGGAGAAGGATGCGAGGTGGAGTGGGGGGAGGGAGGCCAGGAGTGCAGGTTGGAGCCGATGGCTCAGCTCACGGCCTCTCCTGCTCTAAGGAGGAGAGCATTCCATTCGGAGCCCAGGCTGGGAGTCACGTTGCTTAGATCTGCAGCTCAGTTCCAACGCTAGGAAAATTTGTGACTATGAGCAAGCTACTCAACCTCTCATCAGTAAGAGGATACTAATAGCCCTCCTCTACTATTTAATACTTTTTCAAAATCTTATCATAGTACTTGGTACATAGTATGCATTCAATAAATGTTTTGTGATTGTTATTATTGGATGAGGAATATGAAGATAGTAAATCAGGATTTTAACTGAAACACTGGGTAAGAGACTGGGCCATTTAATAACGGTTGGCAAGACTTAGGGGTGGGGAGGGGGCAAATTTGGGAAGGAAAAGGAGTAGCTCTACCTCGGCCATGATAAGTTTGAGATTCTCGATGACCAACAAGAGGAAATGCCAAATAGATGGCTGACTCTCTAAGTGAGAGTTCAGAGGTCAGGAGTCCAGCCAGCAACACAAATTTGAGACTCACTAGCTTACAGGGAGTGCGTACAGCTTTGGGCTGGATGAGCCATCATGACACAGCGCACAGAAGGAGAAAAGAGGATGGGGTAGACCCCGGAGCCTGCAGACATTTGGAGACCTAGCAGCAAAGGGGGAGACTCAAAAGGAATGGCCAGTGAGACAGGGAAGATCAGACCAATGGGTGACATGGGGGAGCAAGAATGAGCTTGAAGGAGGAGCGAGTCAACTGTCTCAAATGCACCCCAAGTTTGAGGACGACAAGGGTGGACCACATGGGATGGGCCAGACATGAGTCACCAGCGGGCTTGCCCAAGACAGTGTAGGTGGGCAGTGATGTCTGGTGTGCCACTGGGAGAACATCCTCCAGATGTGACACTTTCAGAAGGGACAACTGGTCGCCTTAGTCATCGGAGTAGGAACAGACATGATCATAAACTTGGAGAGTGAGAAAGCAGATGGGGACGGGCCATAGGATCTATGCCCTAAAGATCACTTCCCATGAAAGGAGGCACAAAAGGGGTGTGACAGCTAGAGAGGGACACAGAAGTTTTAAGAAAATTTTAAAAGAAAAATGTCATAAGGCCTGTTTCTATGCTATTTAGAATGATCCAGAACAAAGGAAGAAATGCATAATCCAGGAGAAAAACAATTAACTGCAGGACAGTCATCCTTTAGAAGGTAGGAGAAGATTCCTTGGAGAGGGAGGCGTGGCCATGCACAAGAACCAGCCTGTGCTTCAGCTGTTGCAGGTGGGGGCACAGGTAAGAAGGCAGAAGCGACGATAAGAGGCTATGTGGCCAAATGACTTCTTTTCCTCAATGAAATAAGAAGCAAAATCATCAGCTAAGAAAAGGGGAGGGGGGGTGCAGAAGAGTTGAAGAGAGATCAGAGGGTATAAAATAGTTTTTTTGCAACTGGTGAAATTACTCAAGTCATGTAATAAGATGTCTGAGAGGTCCATTCGAGGTAGGTAGTCACAAATGTGATGTGGTCCAGTTGGCACAGGTCTGGAATAGCTGGAAAGACAAGGTTAACCGCATGGAGGGTCTAATGGGGGCTGGCTGGAGTTTCATCAGAGGGAGCAAGGGGGTTTGGCTGTTCACTGGAAGGAGCCAAGAAGTCTAGAGTGCAGAGACATCACCTCAGGTCACAAGGGGGGTGACCAGTGGTGAAAAGGCACTGGGGTCCATCAATCTGCAAACTCTGAGTTTTGAAGAGCCAGTCTCAAGTAGGAAAGATGGGAATGAACGACTGCGGAGAGAGATGCCTTCTCATGATCCTGGGGGTTAAATAGGAAAAGATCCAAAGAGGGGGTTGTCAGGATGAGGTAGAGACAGGTAGTTGGAGCTTGGAAGGTCGAGAACTGGGGGCCCAGGTTGCTGGGTGGGTAGATCATCAATGTGCACACTGAGTTTCCACTAATGGTGAGCAGAGACTTGGGGGGACAGGGGAGGAAGTCATCTGTGGCTGTTGGCCAGTGACCAGAGATGACAACGGAACGACAGGGCAGAGGGCTGCTGCCATTGATGGCGTAAGTTTCGGTGGAAGCTGAGGTTTAAATAAGGAGTAGAGGCAGGCTAGCTGAAAATGGCAACAGGGAAATATTAACCTTTGAGGAGACTGTAAGGAAAGCAGTGCCCTCTGGGGACAGCCTGTCAAGTTTCATTAGAGCACATAGGAGATGGGACATTCAGGAGACAGAAGACAGGGGACTCTGCTGGTGACAGGCAGAGGGCCCCAGGGGAACAGGGGAAAAAATGGTACAGACCATGAATGGGTCACTGTCATGGGTGGGCACCACTTTAAAGTTGGTTTGGTGGTAAACGATCGTTCAGGTATAGCTTAATTCCTCATTAGCACGTGGTTCCTTTGAAAAGGTACTGCAAATTTTCTGTCTCTAACAAAGGGAAAACTGGAGATATAAGGGCGGCAGCAACTCCAGAACTCACTAAAATATTTTTTAGACACTTAATCACCTGAATACAGCCAAACCTGTCCACCAGCTTTGCTGGTTTTGCCGGCCATCACTTCCACTCCGGCCCTACAGCAAGACCGCAGCGTTAAAGCGAAGTCAGCCACCACTAGAGGGCGACACAGCCCCAAGACTTCCGAGTCGGTCAGGCACTAATCTCGACAAAACAAAGCTCCAAGCAGGAGCAGACACTGGTTGAAATTTCTCTCAAATTCAAAATTCACCTACTTCATTTTTGAAGATGGAATATTATAAAAATACATAAAAGCCACGTGTATGGAATATGATATAAAAGGTCTGGTTAACACCGACTCAACTCTGGCAAAAGATAAGATGGGCGGGAGGTGGGGCGACACACAAGGGGGCTCACTTTCACTCTTTATATGCTGTTGAGCAGTCTTCAAGAATGCATTCACATATTATTTGTACAACTGCAAAATGCATTACAAGTCAGAAGATACAATATATGGATAGAGAATTTGTTGCACAGAACAAAACTTTAGAAAGGGACAAATAACAGAAGACACTACTCACTCACCAGATAGACTCTCTGAACAGACTTGTTCAGGTGGGATCTAAAATCCATCTCATTGAAGTCTGTTTTTGTCTCGAAGGAAAATAAGGCCACAGAAGATTATGTAATTTGCTCAAATAACAGAGGCATAATTAAAATAACACCTAACTCTCACCCAGAATCCTACTATACACATGGGAATCTTTTGTTTCATTCATCCTCCAGTAAAACTTTAGCATTTAGTGTTCCGTCATCAATTCTCCACTTCTCCAGTAGTGATGTCACCTCTTTTCTCTCCATGCCTTAACCGTAACCCCACCCCCCGACCAATAAAGGAAAAACAACTGAGAGATCATGTACCTGAAACAGCTTGTCTTCAGGTTGTTAAATTTAAGTTTAAAAAATATTGGTTTGAGCCCTGGCAGGTGTGGCTCAGTTGACTGGAGTGTCATCCCAGAGACCAAAAGGTTGCCAGTTCAATTCCCAGTGAGGACACAGACCCAGTTGCAGGTGCAGGTTTGATCCCTGGTTGGGGGGTGGGGAGTGGGAACCTACGAGAAGGTAAGCAATTGATGTTTCTCCCTCACATCAACGATTTTCTCCCTCTCTCTCTTCCCCTTCCCCTTCCTCTCTCATTAAAGCAATTAAAAAATGTCCTTGGATGAGGATAAAAAAGGAAGTATTGTTTGATATTTCCATCTCTTGATGGAAAACATCATAACCACTCCATCAGAGAATATAAACACTAAAAACCTACCTAGCTCCTCATCTTCAAATTACTGGGTTGGCCAAAAAGTTCATTTGATTTTTTCCATAATATGGCTCTGGTAATGCTTAGCTCTCTTTAACTTCATTTGAAACAGTTTTGTTAGACTGTATTGTGACAGCTGTATGCATTTTTTAAAAATCAGCAAGTATTTTTTTAAAAAACATATTAAATTGGTGAACTTTTATGTGGTCATTTCAATATTGAAGATGGAAGTAAATATGCAACATTTTCCGTAAATTAAGCTTTATGATTTCAAGAAAGGTAAAAACACAAATGAATGCAAAAAAAAAGATTTATACAGCGTGTGGAGAAGGTGCTGTGACTGAACAAATGTGTCAGAAGTGGTTTCCGAAGCTTCATGCTGGAACTTCTTGCTGAATGCTGCGCCACGGCCGGAAAAACCAGTTGGAGTTGACAGGAATCAAACTGAGACATTCACTGAGAAGAATCGATGTTATACCATGCAGCAGATAGCCTACATACTCAAATATCCAAATCAATAAAATTACCGATGGAAATCAAAAATGTGTCTTTTATTTTACGGAAGAAACTAAACGGACTTTTTGACCAACCCAATACCTGCAGTTTATTAAAACAGCACAAATGGAATATGATAATAACCATCCAAGTACAAAAGATTCAACGGGGGCAAAATACTCTATCTGTTGGACTGCAGAAAACTTTCCTGAATTTGAAGACAAAAAGGTTCTTTTTCCGGGGCAAACACTTGCTGAGCATCATGTTGACAGTAGCTGAGGCTGTTGTCAAAGCCACCCTCACAAGATCTCACATGGTAACGAATGGACGTCCTTGTAGAAGGCAAGCCCAGCTGGCCTGGGAGATGTGAAGCAGCCATTCGATCTAACCCGCCCGCACCTCCTCTAACCATGGCCCTCGGCAAGCAGATCAGAGGACACTCTTTACGGCACTGGCGGCACCTCGTTCCATCGCCAGCCCCTCTCTGCCCTGCTGTCTGGTTTTCACAAGACTCTGACACTTTTATCTGGGTTGTCCAATTTGGCCAACATCAGAAAGATGGTTCGGGCCCAGGTGCTGAAGAAAGCAGGTGAGGGAGGGATCCAGAGACAAAAGGGGGTCGCGCCTTAGCAAGAAGAGTCTCTTTTCCTCAGACGATTAGCAGGTAGAGGGAAGACCTGCAAAGGTGCTTCAGAAAGATTGCCACATGCTCTATTCCGTGATGCTACAGCAGACGCTGAGATTGAGGGCTGCCTGGGGAGCAGAACGGATCTCGGTTCTCTGATCTGGCTGCTTCTTAGAACATCCTGTGCAGCTTAGAAACACTTCCACCGAAGCCCAGGTGAGCCTGCCTGCCCCAGCCCAGTGCGATCAGGACCTATGGGCACAAGCCGCTGGGCGTTAGTCAAGTTTCGAACCTCCCCCAGGTGACGCTACTGTGTGGCCCAAATTGAGAACCACTGGGCAAACCGACAGCCGGGAGAACAGAAATGAGGCAGTCAGGAAGCACGGGGGGCAAGCAGGGCTGCGAACTCTTGGGGGAATCGTCCAGCTAAAGTTGGCAGCATCCACTTGTTACGAAGCCACACGGCTTAGCGTGGGGACATTGAGCAGCAATTTTCTGCAGCCAGGAGCAGAGAGAACAAGACAGCGGGTCAGTGGGTCAGGAGCAAAAGAGTGTGCGGTGGGCACAATGGCACAGTGGCGCCAGCCGACAAAGGAGTCCAGGGCGAATACGGAGGTGAAGGAGGTAGGAATACCACCACCTGACGGATAAGCCAGGCTGGGGGCCGGCAGGAGTGTCAGAGCGGCCTGGAGACCCGTCACCATATGGAAGCATCTGAGTGACACACCGTCCCTCTTCATCTCCCATTATTTTGGTACCTGGGCAGGCCACCCAGGTGTTTCCGGCACCTCTGCGCCACTGACACCACTGGCAGAGAAAGAAGGTGTGGATGACCGAAAGGTGACGTACAGAGACAAGACCACGGACATGAAGAGCGTGGAGGTAAAGCGAAACATTTTCAACAATGGAGGGGGTGGCTTGGATGAAAGGGGAACGGGTACTACTGGATTTATTTACGTGAGAAATGAAGTGGTCAATGTTTTGAACACCCACCCCCAGGGACACAGGAGCATGGCCAAGGATGGAACCGTAGGGAGGGGTACAGAGATGTGGCCCTGGGACAGTGGGGGAAGCAGGTGGGGTGAAGCTGGGTCAGGATCTTCTAAAGAAACCCCAGCTCAGTTTGGGGGCCAAAAGTGACCTACGATCAGTGCTGGAAAACAAGCAATGCAGTGTCCTGAGTGGGGGACGGGGAGCCTTCACTGTAGAGAGGGAGAGTCACTCCCTGGGGTGGCAGCTTCGTCAGGTGGACAAGGCAGTGGCTTCCTTGCCTGGGAAACGGGGAAATCAGACAGGCTCCCCCTCCCGCCCTAAGGATCTAAGAGGCCTGTAAGGACTTCAGGACATTTTGAAGGATTGCGTGCAAAAAGATTATTTGTCTAAGAAACACCAACAATGTAACAGAAGGCACACAATCTCCTTAGAATGGTGAACAAGCCTGGAGAGGACTATACTTGCTTTTCTTCTTTTAATCAAAGGGAAAGAAGATTTAAAATTAATCTGTCTTAACAAGAAAAAACCACTTTCTAAGTATAAACAAACTGTTTTAGCACAATCCTTGATGAAGCAGCACTTCTAATTACACGGGGAGATGAGATGAGAAAAACAAGAGTCCCATAGTGGCTTTGCCCATTCAGTGTAAGATATTCCTAACTTCTCAGACGGTGACACACCACGCCAACAGACGGCCTCATGCTGCCCACACCACAGGCACCAGGACACCTGGTGAGCCTGCCTGCAGCCTCCCATGCATCCCACAGAGCACAAAAGAGGAAGTGCACCCTGAAGACAGGATGTTCACGAACAAATCTCTGTCTGCTAATGGAGCAGATGTGAATTATGAGTCATTATCAAAATTTAGGTTTCCTGGAACTTTCTGGAATCCTGGTTGAACTTCGGGGAATATTTTATGAGTGATAGGGGAAAGATGCTGGGGGAAACAAAGGGGTGCAGGGTCACGCACCCTCAAGCACCAAGGATGTGCTTTCTGGTGGGCTATCCTTCACAGTAACTAAGTTTGCAGCAGCTCCTTTAAAAAAAGAAATGAGAAAAACACCTGAATGAAGAAGAGGCGGTCTTTACCCACATATTAAGAGAGAGGAAGTTTGTATGGAGAGCAGTAATGAAAAAGAAAGGGGACATTCTGTGTATGTCACAGGCAAGGGTGTTCGGATAACCGGAACCACATTCGCACCATTTCAAACACATGCAAAGCTAACTGAAATGTAACGAGAATGATTTTTCGTGCTTGCATACCTGGTCTCTTACAATGGCAGTGTCTACACTTCGACATAGCCCCCCAGTAAAGAGTGAAAAATGGCTGACTGCTTCCCTGTAAATAAAGACTAACGTGGCTGACTTCCAAACTCGAAACTGTCCATATATCAAATGTGATCGTGATAAAGAAGGAAACTGATTGCACATTATCTTGAACATAATTTATTCTAGATGGTGATAAAGATAGACTGTTTTTCCTGCTGCAAAGCAAAATAGGCCTGCATATATTCCTCCATCCTTAATAATATATTTGCTGATTTAAATTAGCATCGAAACCCATGACCATAAATGTATCTGGGGAAAAAAACACAATACTCAAGGAAGAAAGAGGCAGTTCCGCAAACGCCTTGGACTAGAAAAATCTAAGTATTTTAATTCTTCATTCATTGCTCAAATATTTACTAAACACTTGACCTCTCCTAGGCACTGGGGGCTGGACAATGCCTCCTTCCCGCTCCTGGAACTTCCTTCTAGATGAAGGGCGCTCCAACTCGCATGTGCCCTCTCCTTTGCTCACCCTCACTTACTCCGCCCAAGGCAAGAAATGCCAGCCATCGCTTGAGTTTGGATAAGGAACTTGCCAAGCTCTAAGTGCTAAGCCAAGCCCCTTCCTCTTGTTCCAGCCTCTCTGCCATATTGAGATCTGTTGAAACAGGGACCCTCTGCCTGGGGAGGCACTGACTAGGATGGGTATGAAGGGGTGGTGAGTCTGCCCAAGTCCACCGGCCTGGCCACCTGAGGCCGCATTCCCTGGGTCAAGCTTTCGCACTAATAAAGACGATGCTGAGGTCTTCCCTGCAAACTCTTCTGTTACTATTCTGATGCGTGTCGCAATGCAGGAGCTCCACGCCGGGGAGCTGCATTTGCATTCGTGATATAAAAAACCACCTGGAGGCCATGCAGATGTGGACGTGCTGTTTATTACTCACATTACAGAAGTGCTTGATGGCGGCAGGTCGGTGCGAGAAAGAGCATCGCACGTTTGCTTCGGCCGCCAGCTGCTTGGCAGTGCGTGTGCACGGTGCCTGCCGCAGCGGCGCATCCTTTTCCTTCCCCCGGTGGCGGCCTTCCTCTGCCCCCTTTAAAAGTTCTACAAAGCCCGCGGCAGTGCTGGAGGCATCCCCGCAATCCCAAGAAGGGCCTCAGGAGTATCAAATGCTTGCCACCTCATGCCATACTGAATCAGTGGACCACCCTGGGACTACCCCCGCACCCCCCACCCCCCCACTCAGCATGGTGGCACTCTGGGGCAACTCGGCCAGAGGTATTTTCCTGACTATCCTGTCCGGGATGCTGCCATCGGGCACAACCACATCTGCCGGTCCCCTAGGTGGTTTTTTTTTTAATATCACGAACGCGAGTGCAGCTCTCCGGCTTGGCGCTCCCACGTTACAGGTGTATTTACTTACTGGGCCCCCTGGAGCCCCAGCACTGTGCTGCTGGAAGAGGATAGCAGAGGTTAGAGGCCAGGAGGTGGGTCCAAAGTTAGGAGTGCAAAGACTCGGCTAGAGAGGACTTTTCAAATGCGAATTCCTGAGACCCAGACCCATAAATTCTGAGAAGCAGGCCTGGGGGAGGGGCTCGGAAGTCTGTATGGACAACCGCAGCTAAACCAAAACCACATTTTGCGAAAACCTGGGGGAAACTTCATGGCTCTCTCTACCTCTGAGCTTAAAAACACAATATGTTCATAATAAATCTGACTGTCCGTTTCTACAAAACGAAATGATTTAACAGCTGATTTGGGGGCCCACAGAATATGCTTACAGGACAAAAATCCTGCCCGTGAGAAATGCAGCTCTGAAGGTGCAGCAATAACCGGACAGGTCAGGCCATGACTGCACAGCCAGATCCAAGGCTGGGTCACCCACCGCAGGGGTGCCTGTCCTCGCACAAGCACGGAGGCCACGGAGAGGGACACAGCAGACTGGGCAAAAACTTGGCAGTACTGGGTATGATCAAGTTACCTAAAGCCCATGAGGTCTAAACGCATCCCACTTGCAGCAGCCCCACCCTCCAACCACATCTGAAGTTAACGAATGCAGAGTGTTATCGGAGGCCTGCCAAACGGGGGCACCACCCTGATGCTTCTGCCCTCTTAGCACGGGAAAAGGAGCCCTATTCCGAGATCTATAATGTCAAGGTTGCACAAAAGGTGAAGTTAAAAGCAAAACTTACTAGCCCTGTATTAATAACAGCCACACTACGCTCCCATTTATCAACGCTTGGCTCATGTCCCCACCGCCACCACTGCAGTGTGGCACGCCACGTCCAGGACACACATTCTCTCCACTTAGGGAGCTAGTAACAGAATGAACGATGGAAGTGTCAGTGGTTCTTTCGAAGGTCTTAAATGCTAATTCCTTTTTCTCAATTAGGGCTGTGTCACGCCCCGCTCCTCCCAAACACTGCAAATTAGAATCGGATTAATTCACAAGAACTTCTACAATTATGACAAATCTTTAAATTACTCTCGAGAAAACTCTTGGGCTACCCCTGTAGTATTTTAATATCACACATTAATGACAAAAAAACCACAAGGTAACCTTTTGTATTTTTTTCCTAAGTAAACTAGCCCTCATGAAAACCCTGAACCTAAGCAGGTCATTAATTCCATCTCCCTAAAAACTGCTTTAAAACCCTCTGTCACTCCGACTGGCCTGGCTCGGTTGGTCATCCTGCGAAGGGAAAGGTCGCTGGTTTTATTCCCGGTCACGGTTCGTATCTGAGTTGCAGCCAGGCCGCCGGTTGGGTCATAGGAGAAGCAACTGATTGATATTTCTCTCTCTGTTTGATGTTTTTCTTCCTCTCTCCCTCCCTCCCTCACCTTCTCTCTAAAAGTGGGGGGGAGAACTTCAATGATATCTCACAGTACCCTTTTTAGGATTAATTTGTACTTTTTAATTGAGATATAATTGACATATATTAGTGTCAGGTACACAACATAATGACTTAATATATGTATATATTGTGAAATAATCACCACAAAACAATAAATCAAGTTAACACCTGTCACCTCCTACAGTCTCTCACCACATCTTGAATAACATTCAAAGTATTGGGTTGGCCAAAAAGTCTGTATGGTTTTTTCCTTAAAATAAAGGACACATTTTTCATTTTCACCAGCAACTTCATTGATTTGGATATTTTGAGTATGTCAGCTATCTGCCACATGGTATAACATTGAATTGTTCTCAATTAATGTCTCGATTTGATTGCTATCAACCTCAGTGGTCTACCCAACCATGGAGCATCATCCAGTGACAAATCTCCAGCACAAAACGTGGCAAACCACTTCTGACATATTTAATCAGTCACAGTACCTTCTCCATAAACTATCCAAACCTTTTCTTCCATTTCAGTTACGTTTTTACCTTTCCTGAAATAATAAAGCATAATATGCCGAAAATATTGCTATTTTCTTCCATCTTCATTATTAAAATGGCTACACAAAAAATCACCAATTTGGTAAGTTTTTTTAAATGCATGCTGATATGACAGCTGTCACAATGCAATCTAACAAAATTGTTTTGGATGAAGTTAAAGACAACCAAGCGCTACTAGAACCATCTTACAGAGAAAAGCCCAAAAGGAACTGTTCGGCCAACCCAGTACTATCACTCCCACGAGGCCCTGCGCAGTCTGGCCTTGACCTCAGCCTCCTGTCCTCCCAGAGTCCCCGCGCTCCAACCACACTGACTTTATTTCAGTTCCTCTAACCTGTCAGAGTTTCCTTGCCTCAGAAACCCCCTCCTACTGTCACAGTATTCCTCCACCTTTCCAGCAAGCCCTTCCCCTTCCTTTGGGTCTCGGCTGGTGTCACTTCCTCACAGAGGTCTTTCCTGACACATTCTCCCACCAAAAGAAATAAAACTTGGGAACCCCCATCCAGGAGGGAACCTGTAATGTTCACAGCCCTGTTACAGCTAGTAACTCCATGTGCTTTTGTTCCTTTAAGGTCTGTCCCCCAAGCAGGGACCCAGCTCAACACCAGTCACAGACCGGTCCCTTCCTAAGGTGTGCTGACCGACTGCATGAACTCCGGAGGGCGCCCACCTTTAGAATCGCAGCCACAGACACTTCCACGCTAAAAATACATTTGATTTTACCCACCAAGGGCTGAAGAAGGTCAAAGAATAAAGACAAACAGGAACCACCACCAAAGCTCCTCAGTTAAGTGAAGTGATAGGATGTGATTTTTGTGCTCTAACGTGATTAATTCTCATTTCGGTTTAAGCTCCAGAATTTTTCCCAACAAAAGCCACTGGACCTGCCAGCTGAGGAAGCTGAAGAAGCTCGCACTGAACAAAACATCACATTTTAAACTGAGAATGTGGGTCTGGTAGTGGAAGGTAAGCATGTCCCTACAAAATACGCGTCGACAGAGACAATGCCCCGTCAGCAACCACAACACTGACGGGTCTATACAAAGTCTCAATAAAAGCAAGAGTTGCAAGTGAAACAAGGCTCATGTATGAAGGCAGAAAGCAGAACTGTGATAGCTAAGTTTCATGTTAAATGACATAGAGCAACATGTGTCTCCCACTAGCACAGCTATAATCAAAGACAGACAGTAACAAGTGTTGGCAAGGACACGGAGAAATTGGAATCCTCACACCCTGCTGGTGGGGACGGAAAATGGTGTGGCTGCTTTGCCTAACAGTCTGGCAGTTCCTCAAAGAGTTAAACACGGAGTCAGGATATGACCCAGCAGTTCTACTCCTTGGTATAAAGAGAAATGAATCATGTTCACAGAATAACTTGAACAAGACTACACGGGAACATTCAGACACAGGGACATTCAGAGCAGCTTTTTCATAATAATAAAAAAAGCGGAGGCCACCCAACACCCATCGACTGATGAATGAACACATGATTCTACAGGGGTCAGCGCTGCTTCCGTCATTAGAAATCGTATGCTTTTACTTTAGAAGCCACACAGAATACACTGTATTCCATACAATGGAGTATTAGTGCACAAAAAGAAATGAGGTGCTGACGCGTGCTACAGTATAAACGACCCTTAAAAGCATTAAGCTCAGTAAAAGATGCCAGTCACAAAGGACCACGTGTTCTATGATTCAATTTAGACGAAATGTCCAGAACAGGCAAATCTGTAGGCACAGGAAGTGGAAGGTGCCTATGGCTGGAGAGGTGGTGTGGGGCAGGACCGAGGAATCGGGTTTCTATTGCGGTTAATGCAATGTTTTGTGAGGATGGTTACACGAATCTGTGCATGTACCAAGAGCCACTGACCTGCACACTTTAAATGGGCAAAGTGTATAGTATGGCAATTATATCTCCATAAAGCCGTTTAAAAAAAATAAAAAAGAGCATGTGTGTTTCTGACATTTAATTAATTTAAAAATACCTGCGAGGAAAGGATTACAGCGACCAAAGATGCATTTTCAGTCGCAGTTCCACTTGCCTACCTGCGTGTGCACTCCCACACAGGCGCAGGAGAAAAGTGGCGTGAAACTGGTTTGTAGTTTAGAAAAGGAAAATAAGTGAAGTTCGGCCTCTGCAAGAGTAGCTTCGGTCAGGAGGGGCAAAGCGATGATAGAAAAGTGCCACTAACATTTCAACATCACCTTAAACGCCGAAAAAACAAAGGCTGCTCTCTCAGGGCAGCTCCTTCGTGGGCTCCCTGGCCCCTGGCCCGCGCCGACACTGAGCTCACTCGGGGTCACAGGCCCACAGCACAGCCGAGCTGCCCCCTGGAACACACCCAGGCATCGTGGCTGAGCGCGCTCACAGGACGCACCTTGCCTTGGCTCAGAATCAACAGGGGTCGCATCTGTTCACTTCCTGACTAATCACAGGTGGACACATGAAAGCACCTGGGCTCGGCGGGGCAGGGAAACTCACTCCAACCTCTATCCTAACGAAGAAAGGTCCAAACATTCGTGAGCAATCTTAACAACTATCCCAGAACCAAAATCTCGAGCTCTAGGGTTCTCAGGGTCAAGCCTCTAGAGAGGGAAGCTTGCACGCATTGTCTTTTCAGGACGCGTAGTGTCCCCAGGCACCTCCAACACGACCAATCTAAGACCACAGCATCTGCTCACCGCCACCCCCTGCCCCAGCCTCTGTATGAATGGCTCCATTATCCACCAGAGTCAAGCTAGAAACTCAGAGTCCTTCCCACCCCGGCCGCTCCCATCCTGACACAAACCATCACCAACAGCTCCGCAATCGGTCCTCTTCTCCAGCCTCCTGCAAGCCCAAAGTCAGGACCCCGGGCTCACCTGGATCATCCCAAAATCTTTCTAAAACTCTTCCTTGTCTCTACTCTGCCTGTCTCCGAATCCTCCTCCATGACACCATCCCCAGTTGCAAGTATCATCGGTTCACTTCCCAACTTAAAATCTCTGGGCAACTCCTCACTGCCTATGTGAGCTGCCCTCCTTTCGTGCCTCGTCCCGTCTTTCTCCACGCACCACCCCCGATACATACTAACCCCCAAACTATTTTCCAACTAGGCCCTATGCCCCCCTGCAGAATCGCTAGACTTCTGCACCTGCGGACACCCCGTCTGAAAGAACTTTTCCACTCTTCTCTGGATGAAGACTCTCCCCCAAGAATTCAGATTTTCGTGCAAGTTTTTGCTCAGATCTCTTCCTGCCCAAAGCCCCTCTCCTAAAGCAGCCCTCATCCACACCTGCCTGGCAACGGGAGCACACCCTGTGGCCAGCACGTTGCACCCCCTCCTGGTCTTCCTCACGTGGCCCTTTGTTGAGAGCAGAGGTCTTGTCTCTAACCTCTAGTGATCCACCATTGGCTGCTTCTTTTTTGTGGTTGTTCAATGAAAGAATGAATCGAAAGCACGTTGCTATTTCTTTGCCTTTATTTAAAAAAAAAAAATCTTTTCAAAAGGCCTATAATTGGCCTAAGTATATC
This sequence comes from Mormoops blainvillei, assembly GCA_004026545.1. Taxonomy (NCBI): domain Eukaryota; kingdom Metazoa; phylum Chordata; class Mammalia; order Chiroptera; family Mormoopidae; genus Mormoops; species Mormoops blainvillei. The sequence goes on from PVJD01013242.1 coordinate 18,980, forward strand.
ATCCTTCGACATCCCACCTTTTTGGATTTCATCACGAGTGCCCAGCACGGGAGGGACGGACACAGAGCCAGGCCTCTCGCATACATTATCGCACGCACGCTCTCCACCAACCCAGGGAGGCGTGTTCAATTACCCCCTTTCCAGAGCTGAGAAAACTGCAGCTCTGCTAATTCATGTCATATGATAAATCTGACAAAGCTAATAAGTGACAAAGCCAATATTTAAACCCAATTTAGATAGTATTACCTCTAAATTTAATCTCTACTTTTCCACAACTTGGTGATTAACATAGTAACATTTGTTAATAATAAAATTAAAGCATACCTAAGAAATTTAATTTGAGAAAATTTACATAATCTGTTTCTCTACAGCCCCAGCCTAAACTACTTCTGGAGTCAGAAGCTACTTTCAGAGATCTTACACGTTACCCAAATTCTCTCTCCCTGACAAGAATGGGACTGCGATCCAGTGCCTAGTACATTAGGTACTCCATCAATATTTGCTCAATAAATGACTCTAATGTCTATCAAAACAAACTATGGATTTCACAGGCTAACATTTAGCACCCAGGACTCAGTATTTCTTCTAATGCCCCCAACCTCTAACCAAATAAATGTGCCAGCTAGTCCCACAGTGGATCTGCTAATCCCGGACTGTGATACTGTGGGGATGCCCTTCTCACCACACACAAAGTCCTTTTCTCTTTTCCCCATGACCGACTCCTCAGGAAATCACATCTGAAATCAAAAATCCCCTAAGACCAGGGTCTGCTTCCACCAGTTCCACTGCTCTCTGATTCTGCCAGCACCCTAGACTCTTGAGTGCGCCTGTGTCCACTACATGACAAGCCAGCGCAGTCCCACCCTCACCGAGAACAGCTTCAGCCTCTCTTTCGCCACGGCCTTAGACAGCCAATCACGGGCTGCTTCTGAGCATGCAGACAAGGCGGAGCAGCCTGGGACAACTGCCACCGCATCAAACTTTCAATATTGTAGTTGCGTGTGACATATTCTACTTTACATTACATGTTTTTTATTTATTTTTATTTAATCCCCACCCAATGATATGTTTATGGATTTCAGAGAGGGGAGAGAGAGAGAGAGAGAGAGAGAGAGAGAGAGAAAGAAACATAGATCAGTGACTGGTTGGTTGCCTTTCATATGCTTCACAACTGGGGATTGAACCCACAACCTAGGTATGTGCCCTGGCCCGAAGCCGAACCCACAGCCTTTCTGAGTGCACGGGGTGATGCTGCAACCCGCTGAGCGCCCCCGCCAGGGCAACATTACACATTTTTAGAAGGAAAACAAAATGATGTCAAACTGGCCCTGAGAGAGGAAGCTGTGTGAGGTTTTTCTAAAAGAAAAGTGGATAATATTTATCGTACAGAATTTTTGTCATGTACTTTCAAGGACCAATTCTGTTTACATTCTGGTTCTGACCGTGCCTTCCACATGTGGGGTACAAAATGGTACATTTCAGGAAGGTGAGCTGTGACCATAGCCGAAGTTTCTTCTTTAAGTCAGATGTCCTAGGACCTACTACTCTGCAGAAAGGGGGCACGGATCTCCAAGTGCTCGAACCCCCTGGGTGTCCGTACCACGCCTCACATCCTGGGAATGGAATGTTAGCAAGGTGGTGGCAGTGACTGAGGGGAAACAAGAGAAGAGAAAGGGACCTTTATACCCGACCTTATTTCAAAATGAGTTATTGGGAGCTTAAAAAAAAACAGAGAAAAGGATAAAACTGGGCTTGAAATGAAGTCGCTACATAAACACCAACCAGCGTAGGAAGGCGGCACATAGACTCTGACGGGCTCTAAAGCTTCCTGGCAGCCAGATCATCACGAGCAGCTTCATAAATGGGCCGCCGACCGTTTGCTTCTACACTAATTTAAAATAATACCCCCATTCATTTCATCATGAATAATTCAGCCACTTTGCAAGAAGCACCCAACATGATAGAATTAAACAAAACACAAGTCTTCCACACTCCCCCGCCCTTTCTCTAGGTTTACCCTGGACACCTGCTATATGGTAACTGACAAGGATAAAACTAAGCAATGAAGTTCTAAAAGGCCCCTGTCCTAGAACTAAAATGCATGTAACAGAGACATAATTTCCATTTGTGAACAGTTTTCTCTTTCACATCATTCTATAATCTCCTGACGCGGGGACACGCAAAAATCTAATTGGCAAAGGGGAGCTCGTCGGACCTCCATGAGATGAGCAACACAGTCACTTGTGACTCAAGTGACACTTGACACTGGGTAAACGGGGAAACATGGGTTTGAAACCCCAGCCCTCATTGCCCAAAACAAAGCCTCAGCTCTTTCCACCAGGCACTCCAGACACCAAATGCAAATTAAACCAACAGAACAAAAACTGGATTCAGAAGGCGCAGATTGCAAGAGCCTTGTTCTCAGTTCAGCCACTCACAGACGCGGAGGAGGACGTGGCCCGGGGGAAGCACAGCGGCCGGCTCAGCCCGCCCCTTTCCCAACCAGCGACGCTCCACTTGTCTTTCTCCCAGATTCTGCTCCTTCTCCTGGTCGGCTCGATTGAGTCAGAAATTGAAATTTCGCCTCTAAGCATTCAGGTACGCACTCCCTGCTGGCATTTTTGGAAGCGATCGCTAAGCTTCCTACATCTAACACCGAATTGTTTCTTTGTTGCACCCCAGAGAAGCTTTGTACTCCAACATCCATTTCCATAAAATCCTGTACCAGCCCTGTGGAGCGGAGGAAGGTATGTTCCTCGGGTTTTCATGAGAAAAGTAAGCCAAAAAAAAAAAAAAAAAGTTCTCATTTTTGGCCTTTCCCACCACCAGAGAGAGTCTAGCTTACAAGAGTCGAACTCTCACCCCCAGCAGAGAGTTGTGGAAGCTGCCACAGGCCCGGGTAGGGCTCAGGAGTGGAACACTCACTGGACAACATTCTCACTGTGGGAAGGGCTCATTCTCCCCATAAACCCTGAGTTTAGGATCACAGGCTGGGGGTGCAAAGAGCACAGGAACTATCCCCTTCCCATAAAGCAGACGATATCCCCTTGGGAAAGTCCCTTAACTGCCAGTTCTTTCTCCCAAGCAGGTGCTGGATCATTTTCATTACACTGAGTCATTCCTCTTGCCTCCAGGAGAACTGGCCTCAGGAGGCAACACTCTAACTTTATAATCCTCAGCTTTCCAGTTAACCAGGATGCTAAGGGGGCCTTAATCATATGCCACTAGCCCAAGGATGTGCCCCTCTCCACCCTACCCCAGCCGGATGCGGCCATCCCAGGCCCGTCACACACCCCAGGGACCCACAGCAGCCGGCGGCAAGACGGGGGCATTTCCTCCCTTCTCTGGGCCTGAGAATTTATCACTCCAGCAGTTTATCACCCCATCTTTGCCCTGGCTGCCAGGAGACTCAAAGGTACCTGAAATCCATTTTTTAGCCCTTCCTTCCTGGTTCTGTCAATTATTCTCATTTTATTGGGCCTGCATGTTGGCTATAAACTGCCTCAGGTTATTTTCTATAGCAGGCAGCTTATCGAGCAACAGACACGGAACATGGCTGTTCTTGTTTGGGGCAGGTTGTCCATGAAGGGCTTTTCTGCGTTGCAGGTGGGCACTAATGTGACCCTTCAAGCCATTCCTAAATCTCAGACTTCGAAAGGGCCACCTCGCGCCTCTTACGGTCTACTTCAAATGCCCAGGCTGGACGCCCCAGTGCCTTCAATGCACCAAGTAACCCGCTAAGCTGGCCTCTGGACCACGGTGGCGCCCCCTGGTGGGGTGCCATGTGGTGGCCTTGTTTAATGCACAAATGAAAATCTCCTGCAACATGTGATTGTCCTGACTGGTCACACAGGGCCCTGAAAGACCACGCCTCCTCTCTGACAGAGAATAACACTACATGAAGAGAGCTGTGCTGGGTCAAAGCAGACATTCATGAATGTCCACAACATACATGACAAACCAGCATGCTTATTTTTCCATAAAAAATGGTTTAATATTTATTACAAAGTAATAATAAGTGCAGTCAAAAATACGTGCCAAATGCCTGTTAAAAGTAATGCACTTGTGCTAGGAGCTAGCAGAAACATAAAGGTGACCAAGACAACACAGGTGCTGGCCCTGAGGAAGACGCCTTATAAGCTCCTGGGGCATAATGAAGTCAAAGGTCTCTGGAATCCAGATGAAAATAGGGCCCAGACAGTCCAAGAGCATCCCAATGTCCAATATCTGCAAATCGGCTCACCAGACTCCATCACATCGTATGTCCCAATTTAGGGGCGGAATAAAGATCGCCGTGAGGACAAGTTATCTAACAACAGCCCATTCAGAACCTCTGCTTACATGGCGGCTGGGCATTGGCTAAGGAAACCCTCTAAAGGGGGGCCAAGGTATCACCGTTCCTTCGTGACATGGGGGGAAGACGAGGCTCAGGGCTGTAACTTGGTAGGTTTCCAAACGTGAAGACTATGAATCGTCACCTTCTGACCCTATCCGCAGGTCTTTAAGCCCCAGATAAAGACCCCAGGACTTCTGTTGGGCTGGAAATGGCCTTTTGTTTCCTACGCCTTTCACCAAACGAAAGTAGAGCACTTGGCCTTGGGGCTGCACTAGTTCAACTGAACAGTTTGCTTTGGATTCTGTTTACTTATCGTGGGAATAGAATGCTTCCCCCACTTGGAAGGGGCCCTGTGTTTACCAGCCAGTTTGCAGGCTGTAAACCGTGAGCTGGGCCAGGTGTCGGCAGCAGTCTCTGCCCCCTACAGGGCACCCAGAGCAGGGCCGACACCAAACTATTATTTCAGGCAGTAAGGGACAATGGTCTCGTTTCCTTCCCATCATAATAAAACCACAGAGATGTCCTAGGTCTTGGGAATAAAAGTTATCATGCATTCGCTTCCTTTTCCCTTCCTTTTCCTCCTTCCTTCCTTCCTTTCAATTTAAGTAAGAATCATGAGACACCATGGTTTGATGTGAAATTGTGTGAGGCACCGGCCTTAATGCTCTGAAGAATTGCTAATGTGAAATCGGTAGGAGAGAAGTCCCAGACCTCTAACTGCCACCTGCTACTCCTCACATGCCAACTTGCCACACTGATGAATATTCTGCGGCGCTACAAGAGCTCACAGTAGAACACGCTGCATGCATCTGGGCCTTCAGGACAGATCAATTGTATGTTTCCATGATAGTGGAAAAACCCATTACAGCAAATGGAATCCAGAGCTGGTGTCTGAACTTACGGACACCCCTTGCTTTAAACAAAATTCATCACAGTGTGAATCTAGATTCACCCAAAAGCCAGGATGAGTGAGTTTTAAACGAGGAAAGCCACCAAATAACTTTTATCATCAAACCACCCTGAAAAGGTGATTCAGTATTCAAAAATAATTCTCTCACATTTTCTGAAACCTACCAGTTGACTATAAAGTCCCCCTGCAGATGGACACGCTAAAAATAAAAAGAGCCACTCACTAATGTGAGGTTCTCCCAAGGAGTCCCCACAGGAAAGAGGACCACTCCTCCAGGTCTAAGAAGCCTCCAAACGCAAACACTTGGCATTGGCCAAACCCCAGGCCTAAAACTCTAAATCATATAAATCAAAGCGTTCTGGTAGAATTTGAACTGTATGGGCACACCTTGTTGTTTTTTTTTGCTTAAAACCAAAAGCAAATGGAGACCAGCCTTGAAGTATCCCTAAGCAGACAAAATCAGTTTCGTCATTAATTTAGCTTAATTATCATCACTGTAAGCGGCTTTGTAACGGTACACCCCTCAGCCTCAGGCCGCAGTTTGGTCTGAGTGCTCCCAGTTTGCAAACATTTTGCTGCATGCCCAATAAAATTTTAACTGAAGATAAGCAACATCACGTTGGGTGGATGGAAGGAATAAGGAATGAAAATAAGGACAGCCTCATAACAGCATCTTGCAAGACAACTAGAAAAATGCTGAAGCCCATACATGTGTGAGTCGCGAGCATCTGAAATCTTAGTGACACACTCAGATCCTTCTAACACGTAACTAGGACATCTTCAAAAGTGAAGGGGTCTGCCTTCGAACCTGCACCCCCATCGCGTGGTTTCCAAGGCCCTCCAAGATCCACCCACCGTATCCCATGTGGCCTTCTGCCATTCAACCCCTTATGGTGACACTCTAGTCACAAAGACAAACGCTGGCTCTGTAGGGGCAGAGTGCATGGAGAAGCGGGTAGCAAGACGGGCCCTGAAGTGTGATCAAGGATGAGCAGAAGCCCATCAGGAGGACCCGAAAGGAAGAGGTGGATTCCAGGCCGGGGACATGGCCAGAGTACAGCAGCAGTAGCACAGGTACCAAGCACTAAGACGGCGGGAGCGCAGTAGGGCCAGGGCGGCCGGAGGTGAGGGTGCAGGACCCCGAGGGAGCTGCTGGTGGGAAAGGCTCTGGAAGCTAGGCCAGGGGACCGGGCCTTTGCCCTGCCGGGGGTGAACAGTGACTCAGGCTAGAGCTGTGCTCCAGCACACCTGTGGCAGTGTGCGGACCGATGAGAGACGGGAGTCAGGCTCCAGGGAGCCTTGGCCCAGTCCTGCCTCAGCCCCTCTGGAAGCACCCCAGTTGGGACTGGGAGTCCTTTTCAAACGTCATGCAGGGCAGCAGGTTTTAAAGAACAACTCCCACTCGTACCATATAGTATGATGCCTCCGATTTTAACCTGCTTTAGCCCTATATATCATCACTCTTCCATAAAATTCAGAACAGCTCCCGTGTGTCAAAGCAGTTTTTATGTTGGGAGAGTGGAGGGGAAAATTCTCTTTCAGTGAAAGTTGGGCAATGTCTGATCTCTGAGTTATAGTATCAGACAACACAGAAGCACGTGCCCAAGGAGGGCAGGGCCGCCAATCATGTCACGCTTTTCTACAGCAGAACATTTCTTCAAGTGAATGTATGCCACCACAGTGGCTTGAGGGTACTGGCTTCCTTTTGGGTGGGGTGGTAGGGTATTTTTTCCCAGCCTAGAGATAATCCTACTTTGCTATTCCTGCTTATCAAGAAAAACCTGCTTAGCTGCAATAGCGGTGAATATAAGGGACAAGAATAGTTATAAAATGTTATTATTAACCAACTATGACAGACTGGAAAGCTGAGTGAGAACAAGTACTTAACATGATGTATGTACTTCTTACTGAATGTCTTGCTATTATTGAAGATCACTGTGAAATGAACACTTCTTGAAAAACTATGTGAAAGTACCATGCTAGCTGGATACGATGAAATTTAAAAATCACTATATTCAGCAAAATCCATGTTCGCAAGAGCTCACAACCAATAAAGGGACCTACAACCATCTCCGATTCATTGAACTGTCTTTTTGCCTAAGAGACACTCCTAATATGAACCCCTGGCTATTTACCTTAACACAGAATCTGCCCACAGGTCACTGAAACCCCACACAAAAAAAGGGGAATACGTGGATCTTTTTCCTTTGCTACCAGGGAGAGAATTTTTTTTAAATCTGTGAACTCTTAAATTCCAATTAAATGGAAATCCCTGGCTCCTCATTTTACTAGCTACTTGCACATGGGCAAGTCACATAACCTCTTGGAGACTCAAATGCCTCTTTTGCAAAATGGGGACAAAACTAAAACTTGCAGTCTTGGCCTGCGTGAAGGTGAAACGAGTAACTTCACGTCAAGCCCCGAGCAACGGTGACTGGTGCAGGTGAGCAATCACTGAAAGGAGCAGGCGTCCGTGGTTTATCGTTCTAGACTGGGCGCCCGCCACGCACCTGTCCCCATCAGATAACTGACGTGAACTGTATCATCTTCACTTTCATTATCATCTTCATTTTATCAGTGAGGACGTGGGGGTCCAACAAGGGTCAATAATTTGCTTAAGGATAAAGATACGCAAAGGAACTCAAAACTGAAGAGGCTCTAAGGCTCAAGCTTCGTCCACTGTGCCGCCTTCAGGACTCTGGAACCTTCCCTCACGATGCCAAAACCAGTAACTCCTATCAGTTACATTTTCTCCTGCCTTACTTCCTTTCCCCCTACGAAAAAACGATAGAATTCTGGAATAAAACATGAACAGGCAAGAAGGCAATATATATGAATTAGGCTTTCTCTGAGGCCAAATCTTTCACATCCTGGAGCAAAGGTTAATGCATTTCTTATCACTAGCACATGAGCTGTCTCATCTGCCCAACTCTGTAGCCACAGCCCCTGGAACAGAGTCCAGCAAACAAGGAGTTCAAAAAATAGTTGTTGCATTCAAGAGGACCTGGCTTTTATCCCCACAAACAAGTTGGAGCTCTCACGACAAAATATCGGGTAATGAGAACAGAAACACCGCAGTCAGGAGCTCAAACAGAACTGCCGCACTAGAAAAATTTCACTTTCAGCTTCCTCCTGGTCAGGGCGACAATGGGAACCAAGCCTCTGTTTACACTTTCTGAGAAAAACACTTCTACAAAATTATAAAATGAACACTTTGTAATAAATGATGTTTCTACTGCACTTAGACAAAAACGTAATAATGAACTTCACATGGTTCTTTGAAGTGGCAACCGTTAATAGAAGTGAGGAAACAGGAGTATCGTTAAACTCCTGCCTAGTGAGGCCTGTTCTAGGAGGAACTTTGCAAACAAGGATCAAATAGCAACAAAATAGCAATCCAATTAACATAACAGAAACTAGATAATCTGTCTTTAAGGCAAGCCATTCTCACGGGCCTGCCACAATCAGTTGCCGTTGCTCCCTGAATTTCACAGGAACTGTGTTGGTCAGCCTCCGCGATGGCCCCCTCATGGGGCCCCCTGAATTTACACCCTTATGTAGTCACCTCCCACAAGAAACTGTGATCTATAACGGAAAGGATATTGTGGAAATAACAGAGTGTAGCTTGTGAGATGAAGTCATAAAAAGCTTTCCAGCATTCACCCGGCTCTCTTGAATCACACACGTGGTGAAGGAAGCCACAGCTGCCACACCAGTGAAGTCAATCACGCAGTTCCATGGGGAGGTCCATGGGACAAGAAACTGTGGCTTCCTGTCAACCAGCACTCACCTGCCAGGCATGTGAGGGAGGGAACCGGGAAGCCGGTGCTCCAGCCTCATTCAAGCCTTCGTGACTGCGGTAGCCCCGGCTCATGCTGGCCAAGAAGTTCGTTTAGTTTTTTCCATACGATGGCTCTAGCAGCACTTCGTTGTCCTGAACTTCATTCAAAACAATTTTGTTAGACTGTATTGTGACAGCTGTCATATCAGCGTGCATTTTTTAAAAAAAACTTATCAAAATTGATGAACTTTTGTGCAGTATTTTAATATTAAAGATGGAAGAAGATGACGCAACATTTTTGGCGTGTTATGTTTTATTATTTCAAGAAACATAAAAATGCAACTGAAACACAAAAAAAGATTTGTGCAGTGTATGGAGAAGGAGCTGTGACTGATCGAATGTGTCAAAAGTGGTTTGTGAAGTTTCTTGGTACTACTGACATGCTGGCCAGAGAATTCTTTGCTGTGGGGCTGTCTTATGCATTGGAAGATGTTTAGCAGCACCCCTGGCCTCTACCCACTAGAAGCGAATAGCGGGAGAGAGCCAACATACTCAAAATATCCAAATCGATAGTTATTGGTGAACATGAAAAATGTGTCCTTGATTTTACAGAAAAAAAAATGTAGTGGACTTTTTGGCCAACCAAATACTAACTACAACTCCAGGAGAGACCCTGAGCTACAATCAACCCCTGTACCCCCGGCAGGTCCCTTGACCTGCAGAAACTATGCGAAATACTAATGTTTATTGTGTTCGGCCTCTAATTTGTGTTACGGCAATAAATAGTACAGATTTAGTAACTGGAATTGATGTTCTGCTGTAAAAAACAGAAAGAAAATGTGTGAGTGGCTTTGGAACTTGGCACTGGGGAGAAGCGAGAAGGACTCAGTGTTGGCCAAAGTCTGGGGGGTCCTGAGAAGGCTTAGCAGAAACCTGGTGGTCTTTCAGGAGGCTGGGAGTGATGATGGTGTGTTAAATGAGGAAGATGTTACTAGAAAGTAGAGTAAGAAGAATCCTTGTTATACAGCGACAGAAAGTTTAGCAACATTGTTGCCTGCTGTAATGTGGAAGGTTTAAAAAAAAAAAAAGTGATCTAGTTAAAGGGATGACCAGGCAGAGGTAAAGGTGCCATCTATAAAGTCTTTGTTAGAAACTCAGAAAACCTCCAAAGCAGTGCCCCAGAAAACCATTCTGCAAACAAAAAGGCTTTTCAGAAGGAAGAGTGCTTGCTACCCTCTCACCAGTCACAGCGGTCGCCCGATGCGGATACCAGCTTATCTCCGGAAGACCTGTGGGTGTGGCTGCTGTCTCATTATGTAAACCCCAGTAAGATTTGTAGGACAACACAATGATTTTTTTTTTTTTAATTACACTGACAGAGAAACATCCTCCGCTGGAACTGAAAGGCACAGAGACAATACACAATAAAATGATATCGGCAAGAAGCTCGCTGAGAAGTCTACCTGGTGGGAAACAGACTTTCATACAAAAGAAGGGATGACTCTGACATCATGTTTGTTGCTCTAAAATGCTAATTTGAGGTTACTTAGCATTAGATAGCGAATATGTTAATATATTCTCCCCACTCCCCTTCACACACAATATGGGAGTGAAAGTTATCCCTCTAATTCCCTTGGATTCAAATATGTTCCTTTGATTAGAAATGAGTAGAGCAAAGTCAAGTACGCAAAGGTGTAGAGAGTCTGGTTAAACTTAAACTGTATCAGGCATATGACAATCTGTTCTGGGTGATGTGACAGAAGAAGCAAGGAAGGGAAAGGCTAAAAACCTAGTGTGCAAGAGTTTTTTTCTTAATATTTTTAGAAAATCAAGTTGTTTTCCTAAATGAGTAATACATTTATAGAGTTTTAAAAAAGTATATGATAACACATAAAAGCCTCCATCTCTCAACCTGCCCCCCATCCTGCCACTCCCTGTGCCCCCAATACACACACACACACACATACACACACACACACACACAACCCCACAGGGAACCAATATCATTAGGTCTCTGGAGAATCCATCCAAAGTTTCTTTTTACAGACACGAGCAGTTGTGAAAATCCCCTCTTACCTTCTCCCCTCTGACACAACAGGTAGTATTTTTTTAAACCACTATCCTGCATGTCTCCAGCTCTTTTTAAGGCTCTGTTCTCTGAACGGGGTCTGAATGATGACTCTTTTACAGTGCTCAATGAAGTTAGAGCCAAATGGTTTAAAGGGTTAAAAAACAAAATAAAATATTATGAAATTCAAATTTCAATATCTATAAGCAAAATTTACACTAAGAGAGCACCCTTCATGCTCTGATGATTATAAACAAGGTAAAACGTAATTAGTCAAATCGTAATTAGTCAGCAGGACTCCTAACCATCCATTGCCAAGGAGCCAGCTATTAATATCTGCTAAACTGTACAACACAAACTAATGCAAACGATGAACAAACTTTAGGGTCAAGTTCCTGAAAATACTCTTAGGGATATCTGTGGCTAATTAATACAAAATAAAAGGATTCGCTTTTCAACAGGGGATAAAGAACTGGTTACAAAGATTCAACTTGGAAGAAAGCTATGAAAGCTGTTACACTTTTTCACTTTAAAATAAAGATAATGCACTAGAGTCCCATTAACACTTTACATACCATAATTTATCAAAAACGGGACCTGTGCTTTCCTTCACCTGATTTCCTTATTCCCTGTTACTACATTTACAAATGCCAGGGTTTCAAACCCTGAGGTCCTCTCCGACTCCTCGCTTCGGAACTTGGCCTTTGCAAGGCCTCCAATCCTTGCACCTGCCCTGATTTTGCCCCATCACCCCGCGCACTCATCTCCTTCCACCCAGCCTCTTCCCTCTGCAGCACACCTGCAGAGCAGCAAGGGTCCATATTCCCGGAGCATGCTTTTACCACGGCACCCTCGGTTTGTCCACCCCTAACTGCTCTCCACTGCCAGGAGGACCAAGTTCACACTGCCGACTGCTGCACCTGTCCCTCCACAACTGGCCCAATCCCACATTGCCAGGCATACCTCCCACTGCTGTCAATCCTTCGATGCTAGAGAGACTGACAAGATCACCACCCCATACACCTTTATCCCTGCATCTCCCACTCACATCAGTTCCTCCCCTCAACTTGGTTATCACTGGTATGGGCTGAAGCGTGTCGCCCCAAAATTCATATGCTGGAGCTCTAACCCAATCCCTCAGAATGTGACTGTGTTTGGAGAAAAAGCCTTTTAAGTGGCTTAAATTCAAATGAAGCCATTAGGGTGGGTTCTAATCCCATGTGACAGACATCCTCATTAAAGAAGGGGAAATCTGGACACACCAAAGGACACCAGGGAGGCACACGCACAAGGGGCACAGTGAGAACACGGCCTCCGCAAGCCAAAGAGAAAGATCGTGCAGGAGAAACCAAGCCTGTCAGCACCTTGACCTTGGACTTCTAGCCTCTGGAACTATACAACAATAAATTCCTGTTGTTTAAGCAACACCCCCCACCCGGCCCCTGTCCACTGCGTTTTTTTATGAGGGCCCTAATACAACCACCCCCGCCTTCTTTCTACAATGCTAAAACTCACCTAATTTTTAGATAGCTTTATTGAGAAATATTTCCCATACCATGCAATTCACCCATTAAAAGTGTACAATTCAATGGTTTGTAGTCGCAGTTAGGCAACCATTATAACCAGAAAAAAACAAAAAAACCAAAAAAAACCCTACCTATTTTCCTCTTCCTCTCGCCCTAAGCAATCATTAATCTACTTTCTGTCTCTTTGGATGCAATATCAAGACATTCATACACAGCCTTTTTGTGACTGGCTCCTTTTGCTTAGCCTGTTTTGAAAGTTCATTCAGGCTGTAACAAGCATCACACGTCACTCCTTTTTACGGCTGAACGCTACTCTGTTGTACATCTGTACCACATTTTGTTTATCCATTCCTCAGTTGATAGACATTTGGGTTGTTTCCATTTTTTAAGTCCATCTAATGCTAAAGTCTTACTTCCTCCCCCGAGTGAAGTAAGTGAACTCCCTTCACTCCCCAAATCCCAGGAGAAAACATGTAAATCCCTTGGGTCAACATCCAGTGGCCAATTGTTACACAAGAAGCATTAGCTATTATCTTAACGATTATGAACCACTAACTTAATCCTTTTTTATGACCATTTCTCATGCTCTGTCAATAAACATTGACTGAGCACCTACAATATATATTCCAGCACCTGCTAGATACATATGTTAACAAAACACAAGACTTCTCTACCCTGAGAAATCAATCTATTGTGTGATTTACTTTCTACTTAGAATTTAAGCTCCTCCTAAAAATTGCATATGCTCTTCGCCTCAGTGAGAGAGGCTTGTAGCAAAGGCTTGTAGCAAAAGCCATTTAAAAGGAAAGAGCAGGGTGAATGACAATGCTTCCCATAGCCCACCTACAACATGGAAAGTATCAGGAACTACCAGAGGGCGAGACCATGTAACAGACAAGTAAGAGAACATCCATGTAACAGCTGTTTCACGATGCTGTGCTAAAGCTTTTATAAAAAAAAGGAAATGTTGATTTTGTCAATTAAAAAGGCAGTGTTAAAAATGCATCAACAGTACCACCTCGACGTGTAAAAGGCTCTTCATGAGAGAACAACTAGGAGCATTAAAAATCTTAACATTATCTGGCTCTGCTTGGATTACTTATGATTTTTTAATTTTCCCCTCACTTTTCCAGCAATGAGCACATATCACTTAAAAACAGAATGCTGAAGAATTGGAGTTTTTATTAAAATCGAAAAGCTTAGGGGCAAATAAAAAGAATTAATGGAAGGGTGGGTAAAGAACACACAGTGGTCGCCGTGGCACACGGAGCTGGGTGGGGTTTTTTTTTCATGCACTTTCTGTGAATTGTGTTTCACACTAAAAAGTCTCAAAAGGTTTTCAGGTATACTCCTTGAAGGCAAGAACTGCCACATTTCCCACATCCTGTGCACGTATTACTAAAAAATAATTAGTACATACACCTAATAGGCACTTGCTATGTACTCTTAATACATGCGTTATTGACCGATTCTTAAACTGTGACACATAACCATGACTGTTAAGGGCTTGCAGACATGGGCCGAAACTCCAGGCTCTATGAAAACACCACCTGGTATTTCACAAAGTGTCTCTCGCCTCTTCAATCTAAACTCAGCTTGCACTACCAACCCCTGGAAAAGCCTTATGTCCCCCAAATGACGTGCCACCAAGTACTAGAAGAAACATGACCAAAAAAAGTAAGAAAAGCAGAATGTCCAGGAACAAGATCGAACAATGGAATGTGTGATACCAAGATAAGGAAGGAAATCAATAAATTACGAATGCAGTGGACTTCCTGTGCTAAAGTGAAAACCATTCTTCAAAGGCCAGATAATAGCTGGGATTTCAGGTTGCATATGTAGTCCTGAGCTGCCACCACTTTCCCAGCCATCCCTTTCTCAAATGAAAGGCATGTGTTATTTTACTCAAAAGTAGCAATAGCCTGTCGAATCCTGGGACAGATTAGTAGATTAGGTAGTTGCTTCAAACTCTAAGGACCGTATCACTGGGGGAGTAAGCACTGGAATTTGCTGCAAAACACACTGGCTGGGGAGAAACTGCCCGGAAAATGCTGAAGTTCCAGACAGCACTGGCCAATTCGTGCTTGCTTCTCTAACAGCTATGGTAAGTATTCCAAGGCGGGTGCAGGGGTTCAACCTGTATCACATCGGTTCAGTGGTCAGAGCGGGAAAACAAAAATAAACAAAGCTTGTGGTTCGCATCAGGGCAGAGGAAGGTAGGATGTTTTATTTATGTTTTATTTTGTTTTGTTTTGTTTTGTTTTGTTCTGACTCAGTCCATTCCCGCATCCAGGTTTCCACATGTGTTCATACATCCTTTTGTACAAGTACCAATAAATCCTCTGCTTAAAAATGAGTCACGTTCCCATATTTCATTTGTGAGCAAGTTTTCTGAACGTTGGACTCCAGTTCCTCAAACACACGTGACTTTCCAAAGCCGGTCCACAACCTCCTATCTAACCCGCTGTGCAGCTGAAATATCACGAGCCTTGCATTCAGAGAGAGCATCTGAGAACACGTCCTGATACCATCATTCTCCTGCTGTAGCTGTAAAGGCCCAGACAATGTTTTATTCCTGGAGTTCTGATGCTTCGGAGGTTAATCGCTCACCTTTCTCTGACTGAGGCTCCTCCGCCCCCACCACCCCACCTCTCCCCACCCCCAAGGACGCTTTTTTATTTTCTTTAAAAACTTGAGAGACTGCTCTGTGGGACTATCACTCTCTCTCCCTGACAGAGTGGGGCACGGGCAGGGAGAAAACAGGTGCCTCTGGCCTCCCCCAACGCCAGCCACCAGCACACAGGTTAGGTGGCCCGGGGCGGCCCCAAGCGCCAGCACTCACTCTGTCCATTAGGAAATGACTGCTTTCTTTTTCTTACTTTCTTACTTTATACTTGGTGTTTCAAAAAAGAAATTTTTTTAAATCCTCTCTATTTACAGCCTCCAAGGGTAGCTCCTCCTCTCAGCCTGGGGGGACACTTTCCAAACAGGCAAGAGGAACAAAGACATCTCTGACAAATGGTCGCCCCATAATAGGTTTTCTCCCACTAATTACCCATGAAGGTGGGTTAAACTAATGCATATATAGCTTTTCACCTTTCTGGACCAAAATGTCTCTAGGGGAATAGGGATATCTAACAGAAATAATCCCAGATTACTCTCCACATCAAACACATAAGCTTCAGTTCTTCCAACATAGCGAGAAGCAAAAACCTCAAAGGTCACATGTGAAACCGAAAGCTTTTACCAAAGCTCTGAAACCTGAGTGAAATGCTCACCTGAAACGACAGTGCCCAGGCTGGGGCCCAGTGGCCAGGAAGACACCCCATCTAAAGGGACCCCCCGCCGCAACCTCCCCAGGGCCCACCTCACTGCCCCCTCTGCCTCTTCACTGACACACTCTCTCAGTAGTTATATACTCACATCTCAGCCAGGTTAAAACAGAAAAGAGAGTAACTTCCATAACCCCACCCACAGCAAAATGGCTCCTCCCACCAACCCTC
>PVJD01013243.1:0-35052 GCA_004026545.1 Mormoops blainvillei
TAATGGATTGGGGTTTCTAATAAGTATAAAAGTAAAATGTAGGATAACAACAGGATACAAAGTAGAAATGGAGAAACTGTAAAGCAGAGAAATATTATAGAGTATATTTTAATGTTCTTGTACAGGAAGTTACATAATATCATTTGGAGATATGATACATTAAAGATGCATATATTTACTCTAACGTAACCAATAAAATAATATACACACAGAGTGTTAGTTAGTAAACCAGCAATGGAAATAAGTAAAAACAGCAAAGGAAAGACAATTAATGCAAGACAAACAAAAAAAGAATAGAAAAATGTATAGATATATGGGACAAATAGAAATCATATAGCAACATTATATATATATATATATACACCTAACCATATCTATAGTTGAGCTAAATGTAAATGGTCTAAATACAAAAATCAAAAGACAGCTTGTCAGATTGAATAAACAGGTAGTGCACAACTATATGCTGCCTACAAAAAAATGCATTCCAAATATAAATGTACATATATGTTAGTAATAAAACAATGAAAAGTAAGGTAGTATGTTAAAACAATTAAAATATTTTTGGTGGCCATATTAGTTCTTATTCATGTGCCTCTAATATTATAAGGTCTCTGAGGGATAACAAGCTTGGAGAAGTTGAGAGGGTGAAGAGTGTGTTGAATATGAAAAAATAATACATAGACAGATGGAGCTGACATAAAAAATCGATTACAGAAGGATTATGTTTTTTTAAAGACATTAATACATGACTACATAATACTTAATTTTACCTAAAACTTAGTAATGTAAAACAGTTTATTTGAAATTTAAATAACTTCCTTTGAAGAAAACTGAGCTTTCATGTCTGTCCTTTCAGATTCTTCTTCAAAGAAAAGAAAGGTTGAAAGTGCACATGTTTTACTCCCTTTGCTCATTAATTTTTAATTATCTTTGAAACACCTGACTTACAAAGAAGTTTCACCTGATTGGTTATGGCAGACACATTACTGTCATGTCACTACATGCGATGCTTCAGAGAGTTGATTAATTTTGAATATTTAGTTAGAGATGAGAAAATATTCTTAGTCTGATATTAGGATAAAGAATCTATGTAGAATTAATAATATAATCTACAAGTTCAGGCAATTATTGCCTACGCGCAGGCTTTATATCAGTCATGGAGTTGCTGAGGTGATTTACCCAAATAGCATATTGGTATAGTAGCTAAATTGTTTCCGGCATCAGGGACATAATAATTAATGTTTTATTTATTCTCACCAAGCTGAAAAAGTTTTCTTATAAGCCAATATTTTAACAATATAATAAGCAGTACTTTACATATAAGTAACAGGTATTTTATAACGTTAGTTGTAACAGTAATCTTTCTTTTTCTTAAAAGTAAAACAAAAAATAACATTTTATAGCTTTCAATATTCTATACAAGTATAGAGTTTACCTGTATAATCATCAATATTACCTCATAATATTTATTCTATTTATGTCTTAAAATATCGAGCTTTCCTTTGGATGCATGTTAAATATATGCCATAAGAGAAGACCAGGAACAAGGAAGTTGCTTTGCGTCACAAGATTTAAAGCACCATACTGTTAAAAAAGAAGGCAAAAAAAAGTGGCTGTTGGGAGGAGATGGAGGTAATACAAGGAAACAGAATTAAATTAAAAGTGTTTAGGAAATGCAAAAAAAAAAGTATGATTTGGTGTGTTAGATCCTTTTGTACTCCAAGGTCTTTTTATTTCATTCACATATGTTCTTTGTTTTACATTTCATTCTCTAGGCTTTGTAGACTAGGATTCAGGGCTGAATATCCTCAATCAGTTTTTAAACTCAGAAATTTAGTGGCTACAACTCTAAGATTTAAACCCACTTACACGGAGTCAACTTTCCCTAAACCTCAGACAGAAGGGCTTAACTCCTTTCACTGGGCCGTTTGTGTTGGTTGACAATACATGACAATGCATAGAAAATTCACTTTCTTTTTGTTGCAATTCAACAAAAAGGTATTAGGTATTTACTGAGAATAAAATACTAATATAATCCATAAAAATCTTAAACCAGTAAGGCCTAAAGATGGGCTTCATGTAATATTATAAACATATCCTAAAATATGTGTCATATACTCTTAAAAATAATGCTCTGATGAAAGACAGCTAGTCTGGACAGCATGACAATCCAAAAGCTTTACGACGCTGAAATGCGCTTGCCCCGTCCCTACAATATTAGCTTAAATTTGTTGTCATTGCCTTTCAGTCAAACACTACCAGGAACACACTCATAATTAAGGAAGTTAGGTTTATTACTCAATGCAGTTAGTGAGATTATATTCCAGGGACAACCATGGGGCATTTCACTAAAACAGTAAAGAAAGGGCTTATTTTAGGATTTAGGCTTTACAAGGGTGATTTAGGGGGCAGTCCAGTGAAGCAGGGGCACACTCTGGATTGGAGCTTTCAGAAAACAGGGAAAATTAATGATGAAATTCCTGAAGAAATTTTATCCATGGGAGGGCAGAGTAGCACAGAGCCGTACTTGATAAATAGATAGCAGTCACTCATGTTAGCCTGGAGTGGGGATGTTTGGAATTGTGTGCCTTGAAAATGTTCCTCTTTTGTCTGTGTTCAGGCATGATAATGAAATGTTCTTTCTTTTTTGTCTTGAACCACAGGGTCACAGTAACCTTGTCTGATGTTGATGTTGTGTGAAATTTTTGATGTTCAACAGAGGAATACCAACACCTAGCTGTGATGTTAGGTCAGAGCCTAAATGTCAGAGGCTGCTTTTCTTTCTCACTATAAACATTGAGTCTGTTTCTTGGTTGCCAGGGACTTCCATTTATTTTTCTTCCATAACAATGGCAAAGACATACTTTACTTCACATATTATCTCTTCTTTGTTATATCAAAGTTCAGCTTCATGATAGACCCTCAGTAAGTAATAGGTGAATAAAAACTGAATAAATAAATTAATAACTATTGAAATAGGTATATAATCAAGAGGTCAGATTAAAAGTGAGTTGAAAAGAAAAAGACTCAAGTACTCAATCACATACTTTTGTCCTACCTATAGCACTGACTTGAGCAAATTTTGTTGAAAAGGGAATAATAACAATAGTAAATAACATTTATTAACCACCTATTATATTCTAGAAACTCTGTTACATTGTCTATTCAATACCCCCAAAACTTTTTCAATAAGGAATTATTTCATCTTAAAACTGAGATTTGGAGAGGTTTGGTTAATATCCCAAGGTTATACATATAGTATGGAGTAAATTCGGGATTCTAACATAAGGAGTATCTCTTTCAAATCCTTACTTCTTCTTCATCCTTGAACCATTACATTTTTCTTCTGTTCCCTGCTATCAAAGCTAAATGTACTGCTAAAAACCATCCAAGCCACACTTAGTAGACTCTTCTCAAATGTAGTGTTATTACTTGACTCTTCTACAGGTTTCAAACAGTACTAACTGAATGATCAAATCCCTCATCTCCTCTGGGTAACATGACACCTGAATCACTCTCCTGGCTCTCATCCTGCCTCTTTTTTATTTTCATGGCTTACCTTCTTAATGTTGCAGTTTCCTTGAGCTATATTCTCCGTCCTAAGTGATGTGGAAGGTCATCAAGAAGACTTGACAACTGGTTTAGCTCATGAGCTGGATCCAGAATTGGAAGGCCTCCACTGCCCCTGTGCTTGGAAGGCATCTTCTGCTTGCTTTCTCTGGACTGCAAGCTGATCAAGGACAAAGCCTTGGGATAGTAATATGTTGATGAGGCTGTCTGGCCCCAGAATGCTAAGGCCTCCTGTATGTTAATCGAATCTAGTTAAGGATCCCCTGTGTGTGTGACTGAACCCAGCTAGGACCTCTACTTAAATATTTAAGATTCTGGCAGGCAGGTATGAAAAACTACTCATCTTGTGGCCAACCAAGACAAGCCTTGTAAGATTTTGCTTATTAAATCTGTCACCTACCAATCAATCTGGAGTGGTCTGCCTTTTCCTCATTCTCTTCCTACCCTTCTACCTACCAGTTTCAGATTTTACCTGGGAAGCTCCCAGGGTGGCTAGAAACTAACACTAAGCCTGCTCCTTTTTATTTGCTTTTCCTGTGTAGTTTCACTCCCAGAATTTTAATTATTACCTATCCTTCCAGTTCATAATGATCAGATCTGATGTTTCACCTGAGTTCTCTGTTCTATGATTAAATTTCTTCTATTCCTATGTCCATTTCTGTGCTCTTAAATGAGTCTATATAGTTGTCTAAAACACACGTAAGAATCCCCATTCTACCTTATTTCTAATATTCAATTAGTTATTAATATCTACCATTATGATCTCTTAGATATCCCTTTTCCTTATTGGATGCTTACAAGAGCCTTCTTACACATTATCATCTCTTTAGTAAAATAAACCCTCTTCGTTGTATTTAAAGCACAGATTTAATAGTTCAGGTTTGTTCATGCTGAAGTCTAACTCTTGGCCAGTTTTGTAATGTTCTTAATCACTTGATCCTGACATTCCAAAGTCATTTTCACCACTTTTTACTTCAATTGCATTGTTTACCAAATTATGCAATTGAATAAACCAAGTCCTTTCATTTCCTTCTTACCATTTCAACTATGTGGATTCTTCTGTCTTAACTGGCCTTTTGGAAAATTCCTACTCCTGTTAACAACCAAGATTTACTGAATACTTCCGATTGTCTGACATTGTGCTAAACTTTTACATGTATTTGCTCATTTAATCTTCAAACAACGCTATGAGGAATGCACTTTTGCATTCCTATTTTACAGTGGGGTTGAATCCCTTTTCCATGGATACATAACATTCAGGTCATGAAGCTGGTATTTGAACCCATGCTTTTGACTACAAGCTGTCTTGTTCACTTCAGGTGCCAGCTCAGGTGGTTTCTCTGTGAATCTTTTCATATTCCCTATCTATGCTTACAGTAATAATGATTATCTCCCCTTGATCAGAACATGCATCTAGGCTTCTACTGTAGAATTACATAGTTATGTTCCAAACTTACATATAACTACAATGCTTATTACTCAATTTGAGAGTCTTGATGGCAGCCATTGTTTCATATTCATGTTCAAATATTAGCACACAGTAGATAGAAAGTCTTACTGAATGAATATTAAATAAAGAGATGACATAATAAAATAATTTTGTTGCTTAACATATGGCAGTTACTATGTATTTATTTTCTAGTTTGAAAACACAATGTTGAAATATAAGAATAAATTTTTTCCTTTAAGAGTTCATATATAAATCATGGGTCCTCTGATTCCTTTTTTTAACATTTTATCCTCCCCCTCAAATTCATCTAAGAATAAAATTCATGTAAAATAAAGAATAGTGCCTTAAGAATTTCTAGAGTTCATTAATATTGTTACTCTTTTCCATTAGTTTTAAAATGTTGAATTACACCAGTTTTGAAATTTTTTAGCACATGAATTTTTTGACAAATAATGTGAAATTTATGTTTTAAATTATGAAAGAAATCCAAAGTGGTAGTGTCAAAAATTGCTTTAAAACGTCTATGAGTCAATAGACAACAAGTTACATTTTTGAGGTTCCTAACTCCTGACCAGTGTACATGACTATGTGGGGAGGGGATCATCCATGACATAGAAATACCACTCTTTTCAGTCACTCTTTTCAGAGCCTTGGACACTTTTAGACACTAATCACTTGGCAGGTGGAAAACCAATTTTTCTCTAAGTTGACAGGGAAGTAACTTTTATAATAGGTTCAGAATTAATACAGAAGTTATGGTATATACAGTTTATTTTTGTTTACCTTTAAAATTTCATTTTTGTTTATATCATATTGAGTAATAACAAAATCCTAAGCATGAAGGGACCAGGACTTCCACAAAATAATATTATATTACTGTAAAGATTCTAAAAGAGAGGTTCTAAAATCTGGCATCCAATAAATTACCTGGGAAAATTTAAAAATGCATACTTCGGAGCTTCTCTCTGCATCTAGTGAATCAGAATTATTAAAGTAGAGCATCCAAGAATTGTATCTTATTTTCTACAAGCTCATGTACACAAATGTCCTTTGGTACTGTTGCCCTGCTGTAACTCATTTAGGACACAGAGCAAATAAGAAATCAAAAGTACCTTACAATAGTAGTCAACTACCCTGTGCTTCCTTGTATGGAAAATATTTTGATATATTTGAAAGAAATAAATGTTCAGTCTGCTTAATGCTTTCAAAATCTTAGCTACACACACACAAAAAAGACATTGACCTTATTCTGTGTCTTTGCCTAGAATTGTCTGAATTCGTGCTAACCCTGTTTCATATCTCCCACCTGAGTGAGTTTAAGAAACAGGTGTACATATTTGTCTGGGTAGTTTAACTTCATACAACTGTAAAGGTATTTATCTTTAAAAATACCCTAAAGGTATTTTTGGTAGTGATATTTTGATAAACTTCTTGCTAACTTAGTGACAGGTGAGGAGGAGTGGACTGATGGCATAAAACATCTAATAGTAAAGGATGAATTGATAACCATCCCCCTGACAAATTCCAAAAGAGACATTGTTAATTATTGCTTTTGAATAATATTTCGACATGCAAAAATCCCTTTAAACAAAATTCTATAAATTAGAAAACAGGATAATTAGATAAACTTGATGAAATATTCCTTTTACTATCTAGAGTGCAAATATTATAAATATCTAAAATATTTATTTTTTTACGGTAATCATTTGAGTCATGTGTGCTTATTTTCTTTAATCCAGTTTATGGAGTGTTCATAAAATAATGTGTCTAATTTTGCAGGGGTTAAAATTGTTCAAGAAGGCAAATTTTTAAAGAATTTATAAGCACAATTAATCATTAAAATAATAGATCAGCACTCCTTTATCATTTTCCTTTATCATTACTCTATCATCATTCCTCCTTCACCATTCTTCAAAATGAAAGGAGAAACTGAACTCTTGTTGAAAAAAATAACCTCACCCTGGTACAGGCAGACAAGGAGGCTAATTGTTTTACACCATAATTTGGTAATGACTGCATTACTTAGGAGATCTAGATTAAATTCATTCACTCACTCATGAACACTTAGAACTTCCCCTTCCTGTGCCAGACACCATTTTAGGTACTATGATTACAACAGTCAACCAGGCAAATGAGGTCTTTGGTTTTATGGAACTCATCCTATAAGCTCATACTGATGTGAAAATGGTCCCTTTGTCTGACAGAGAGTTGGAAATGAGCCTTTGGCAAAAATCCTTGAACAACTAGAGACTGATTTTTTTGGAAAAACCACTTAAGCCCACTAAGGACTAATTAGTTAAATATTTTCTCATGTTAAAATGAAATTTACCAATTTCAGGAATTGAAAAACCTTACATTTACCTATCTTTTATTCCTAGAAAGTGTATATAATACTGTTATCCCATAGATATAAGGCTAATTACTTAGGGTTTTCTCTAGAATTATGATTTTTATTAAAGGGTAGAAAAAAATCTTTTTTCATAGTTCAGCAGGTACTAGAAATCGACCCTAGATTTTGGAGACACTGATAAAAATAGAGGGTGGAAAAATAAAATGTCTTCATTTCTCCATAGTGTTACTTAGAAAGTTATACTGAGTCATGCATGTGCTAGATCTACCACTAGCAGGTCTTAAATATGAAATAGAACACATATGAATTCCTTATTATGAGGTATTTCAATATTTGACTTAGTAAAACTTTTTTCTTGTGTGTTTTTCTTACACAAATCCTCACAGAATTTATGAATAAAAAAAAACATTTTTTTCTCCATGTCATTTCCATATAATTTCTTTTTGCCAATATCAAATAACTGAAACTCGGAGTGAAAATTCTTGATTCATGTAATAGAGAAGAAAAGATTGTATCAAGTGGAGTACTGGTTATTTAATACTTTGTTTTAGAGATGACCAAATTGGCTTCATCCTTTCACTCCAGTCCCACTGTTTCTCATTCTATTCTCATTCTTCTTTTTGGAGAATCTATATATGAAGAATAAGCAGAGGAGGGACGGAAAATATATTACCTCCCCATCTTACAGCGGATCGTGACATTACTACAGCATCGAGCCGCCGTAGACCTCCCCTTGAAAATCAAGGTGCAACCTGAAACACTCATAATGTGCATATCAATTTTGATTAAAAAAAAGATACAAAGTCAACAAAACTGTAGTAAATGAGGTCAGAGATCAGGGTCAGATCATTGAAAGGAATGATCTGAGGGAAATGGCAAGACATAGCAAGATTCTGTGTAGAGGACAGGCATACACAGACGCGTATTTTTTTTAATGGTTCACTTTAGCTCTTTGGTTAAGAAAAATCTACAGACAGGCCCTGACCGAGTGGTTCAGTTGGCTGTAGCACAGTCTCACACACCAAAAGGTTGAAGGTTCAATCCCAAGTCAGGGTGGTGGAAGGATGGAACATCCATGAGCTATGCCTTCGAGTGCTTGGCGTGTGCTCCATTTTTTTCCATCGAACTCCACTTACAAAACACAAATTCAAAAAAAATTATTAAGAATTTTAATATAAGCCCTTCAGAGCATTAACCCCCAAGAAGGAACCTGTATATCCATATTGGCTGTACATTCAAAAGCTATCTGACTGAATGAGATCACTGGAGGAGTTAGTGCAGGGAGAAATGTTTAGATCCAACCGTGAGCACTGGAGCACAAGCAAGCAGAAAACAGAAGGAAGGAGCAGGAGGAGGTTGAAAGGGGTGGGCTCAGGGAGGTAGGAACTAATTATAAAGTACAAAATCTTAAATTTCACGACAGGAAAGCTATTGGTGACAAGGAGTGTGAACTGTTAAAAATGCCACTGTGACGCTGAGGAAAAATTTAAATGGGCCTTTTGATTTTAGTACACAGATGCCACTGATGTCTTTGACATGAGCAGTTTCAGAGAAGCAGCGATGGTTGAAAGCCTAGATGGTGAGGAATTAAGAACAAATGGAAAAGCATTGGAACCTGAGCATGGCTAATGTTTCAAAAGTTTTTTCAAAGAAAATAAAGAGCAAAATACATGGGCTTTAGGTAAAAATACTTTCTTTAAGGATGCGAGAAATGTCATTAATACATTATTATTAATTATAATAATCATGAATATGGGCAAACTTGGAGCAACCCATACATCTGCAAGTGGAAAATGAAGAACTAAATGATTTACAATTTGTAGGTAATAAAGTCTCTCTTTAGAATGTGGTGATAAATTCAAGGTAGTCAATTTGAACATTTAGATTTAAACTCTTAGAACCTACTTTGATATGAATGTGCCATGTTTTAAATAAGCCTGAATTCCCTTGTAGAATATAATATAACAAATTGTTATTTTATTCAGTGACATAAGAACATGAATGTGTTTTCTAAACATCTGGGCATCCTCTATTTTCAGTGAAATCCTCTGTACATATGAAAGTGGCCAAATGGACCCAGAAGGTATCATGCTAAGTGAAGTAAGACAGACAGAGAAAAGCAAATACTGCATGATTTCACTTATAAGTGAAAACTAGACAACAAAAACAACACCAATGAATAAACTAAACAAAACAAAAAAACAGATCCACATAGAGAACACAAGTTAATGGTTATAAAGGGAAGGGAGGTCTAAGTCATTAATCAGTGTCAAAAAATAAATATATTTAGTTAAATACACAGGTAAAAAAAAATCTAAAGTGGACTTAAGTGATTAGCTGAACCAAAGGAGTAATACAATCCTCTTCAAATTAATAAGCAGTATTAATTTACTAAACAATCAAGTGAACATAAAAAATAATAACATAATCATTTATTTTTTTAAAAAGAGACCAAATAATTCATCCTAATTTCTCTTTATCATTAAATATAATCTTCATATTATTATTTTAAATTATAATAAATGATACTGTAAAAATATGTGATTGATATATAATAATTATTTCTTCTTTTAATATTGTCAACATACTTATATAAATAGAAATCCTTTTGATTTCTATTTATATAACACAAACACATTAGAAAACCTCAATCTACTATTTCAAAGTAAATTTCTTAATTCCTTTGTGTTTCTTTTAAAATCTTCTCATTACCATGTTAGTAGGCTTTCTAATTTTGTTTACCACCTACATAACAGTTTACAAATGTGTAAAGCCTAGGTTAAAATAAACCTAACGCATAGCACATTTATACCATGATAATTACATTAAGAATGTATTAAAAGTTCTCATTTCTAATCTTGCTTCATCAACATTGACTTTAAAACAAAGATATATCCTTTTTTTCATAAACTATGCAAGGCAATGTGAGATTAACAGCATAAAGCAGCATAAACTGCATGTTAGATTAAATATAAAATAAACATAAGTGGTTGCGTTGTAGGAGCAAGCACTGTTGTAAGAATAAATACTTTTTCAGGAAGTAGGATTTTTAACAAAGTAATTCCAAAATTAAGTCTAATTTGTTTTTTCTGAGACATAAATAATTCTGTGTTTTACATTTTTGCTATGGTCTTTTAAGATGGCAGTGACTTAAAATGGAAATGAATTTTATGTCAAGTCAATTATACTATACATTTATTTTATTCTAGTGTCAATTCATATATGGTAAATTCTAATTCTGATTATGAAAGCTAAATTATTAACACATACTTCAATCACCTTAAGGTTTGATTATATTATAGAGGTTGTAAAATACAGATAATGATGTATTATAATATCATACATTTGAAACTTGTATGTTCTTATTAACCAATATTACCTCAATAAATTGAATTAAAATAACAGTCATTTTAATTAAAAACAAGAAAATAACCAAGACCATTGGCCACTTGCTTTTTTCCCCAAACTCCTTCCTTCTCTACTTTGTTCCCTTTTCCCATTTTCCCATTGTTTTTTGAGAATATCAGATTCATCTGAGAGATCTGTTTTCTGAATATTCTTTTTATACATTTGTATATGGTATTTACATGGTCATTTTGGTAATCTTTCAAATAGAATTTTTTACTTTTCTTTAGTTATAATTTAAGATAGTCTTCAAGGGACAAAAATTTATTGCTATTTTTTTTAATTTATAAAAATTACTGAATATAAAATCTGAATATTATCATGGATTGTTTTGATGCAGTGGAGATAACTATAAAGAAGATTATAATTTGAATTATTCATTGTTACTAAAAACTTCTCACTTTCAGAGAAATGATAAATATTCTGTGCAATAGAAATAATTAATAATGGAGTAAAATGATTAATTTTTAAAAACTTAACTAAAGTTTATAAGACGATTTATATCCTGGTAAATTATTTGGTGAGCTTATATGTGTCCATTATTGCATTATGTGCACCCCTTTCATCAGCGCTCATAGGAATCTCCAGATGTGTTCTCTTTGTTCCCATGAACAGAGGTGTTCAAGAATATAGTTGTGAATGAAAAGTCACATTTATGTACATGGAACTGTTAAGTCATTTGTCCTCATAAATATTTTCCATGTTTTCAACTTTAGGGAAAAGGAGAATGTGTATAATCAATCATTGAGTAGGTTTTAATTTACTTTAACATCTCCATCTTATGTTAGAATTTATGATTTCTTTAACATAGCAAGCTTGACACCTCTATATGTAACTAAAATACCCCAGATTTGTAAGACTTATAATTTAGACTCATTTCCTTTTGAATTGAAAGCACTCAATCCTGCATATAAAACTTCCTTCCTAAGAAATAAAATGAAAATCATGCCTGTCTAAAAGCAGAAAATTTAGTTACATTGTGCATGTGACCCATTTAAAGCTGTTCTATTTTATTCCTTGTAGTTTTAAATGGACCAACTTATTTAAGTAACTGAATATAGAGAGCTTTTGAAGGAAAACTTAACAACTGAAACAATGTGATGATGATATCTTGTAAACTTTTTCCTTTGTGATCCATTGTCTTGTCCAGGTTTATTTTTATTTTTTTCTTCTCTGTGGAGGTTTTTCCTGTACAGACAGTAGGAAAAAATGAGGGTTGTTTTTATGTGCTTGCTATTAAAAAAAATTCTCTTCCGTTTTCAGTGTTTCATTCTGCTGTAAGAAACTTAAGTAACATGCACATAAACTTTATTGGTATTGCCTAAAATATAAAATACTGTAAAACAAAATTCTTGAAATGGGTAAAAAAATACCTTTCTCTTATTTTTTTTGAAGAAAGTGTCAATGTTTATGAAAATAGCAATTGATTATAGCAGCTAGGCTGTCTCGTTTTTGTTTTCTCCCTCCCTTTTTCTTTTTAACAGAATTGCTCCTGGACTTAAATTCTGATCAAAAGCCTCCTCACTGTACTGTCAGACAGGGACCCGCCCAGAGTGGTTCTGCCTCAGGCCGGCCTGCAGTGTGTGGGCTCTGGACTTCATGCAGGAAAGATTTCACGACATGAGTCTAGGTGATTTTGAGAGTACATTTATTAAAGCTGGAGACTTTAGGGAGGACTTAGGGTAGAAGAAGTAACAGGGGGCTAACAGGAGAGAGCCTAGGCGGTGCTCTGCTTTGGCTCCCTAGAAATGCTATAGGAAAGGAGTGAGCCAAGGAGGGGCTGCTGTTAGCTCACTGGAAAGTCAGAGGAAAGGGGGCCTTGAAGACAGGACCAGTGGGTAAACCTGGGTTGACCTGCAGCTGCCTACTGCTCCCCTGGCTACAAGTCTCATGGGGACCCTTGGAGTTTAGGAGAAAATCAAAGGTTCATGCCCTGGTTGGGGCTTGGGTATGCTTCAGAGTGAGCCCGCATTGAGTGTTTGTCCTGAGGACCTAACCTTCTGTACACAAGAGCCAGCAAAGCAGGTCTCAGCAAAATGCCTTGTTCTTGTCAATGTTAGATGGGCTATGTGAGCTTTGTTGGCCAGCTTCTGATATTATCTTTCCAAAGAGATAAGAAGGGTGGGGTTGTTATCTAAATAAGCATCAAAAGTACCTTCTGCTTAGTTATCTAAAGCCAAAAAAATTACCATAAAAATCCTAATTCTGTAAAAAGTGTTCGTTTTCTCAAACAGCAGTAAGAGACTCGAAGCTTTAGAAAAGAACTGGCATATTTACTCTGACATGAAAAATGAACCTCCACCAGAATAATGGCAAGCACAGACCAGTTATAATACTTGTTTTTTCATTATGGATCATAGCCTTGGACTGTATTCTTCTGTTCCTCTTGCTAAAGTACCAGCGGTAAGAGAAGCCAATATCCTGGGGTTTTCAGTTGTGTTCAGGTCTTAGTCATGGCCCATGTGGGCAAAAATGTATCAAAGTAGTTGGCAATATAGTGGCCCGGAACTGTTATGCCTGTTGGCAGAACTCAGACTGGCATCAGGTTGCCCCATATGGGCTTGCAACTAAATGCGGGTTTGCCAGGTTTGTCAGGCAGCCACACGTCTGAGAGCCTAGCCTACCCACGATCTCCACAGGCATTAGACATTTATAGTGATGTTAAGTAAAATAGTAAAATCTTTTTTTTTTCAATATTTGAACTTAGAAAAAAATTCCAGGTCATTCAAATGTCTTATTTTGAAATTAATACAAAATCATTTATATTTTATGTGTTTAATTTCTAGGTCAGGAGGGGGCCTTTGCCATAAACATATTTTAATGTATTGGTTTTATTTATTTATTAAAAAATTTTTATTTATTTTTAGACGGAGGGGAAGGGAGATAGAAAGAGAGACAGAGAAATATCAATGTGTGAGAGAAACATAGATTGGCTGCCTCTTGCGTGTCCCCATCCAGGGAACTGGCCCACAACCTAGTCATGTGCCCTGGCTGGGAATCCAACCAGCGACCTTTTAATTCACAGGCCGGTGCTGAGTATACTCAGCCATACCAGCCAGGGCTAAGTTTCTTGGTTTTAGATGAGGAAACTGAAATTAAAAAAAATAAAACAAAGAACTTTAAATATTATCCATGTTCCCCAAACTCTGGGTTATGAACTCTCCTGATTATACAAAGGTCACTTTATACTGCTGGGTATTGTACCTGTAGATCTTTCATTTATTCAACAAATTTTGGAGGATTAACAATATAGCAGGTATGGAACTAGGAACTGAAGATCCAAAAGTAAATAGCATAGGAGCTTTCATGGAGAGTACATTCCTAGAATGAGAAGGCATACAATAAGTAAATAAGTTAAAGTAACTTCAGATGAGGATAAATATTTCTAAATCAAACAACCGGTCAATCGAATAGCCAGTAGAAAGAGAGATTGGGAAAGACTATTTTTAATTTAATAGTCAAAGAAGACATTTTTGAGATGATATTTGAGTTTATATTTGAATAATAAAAATAAGTCAGTCTAATACACAATCTTGAGAAGAACATTCTAGACAGAAAAAACACAAAGTGTTAAGACTCTAGAGTAAACATAATTTTCACATAGAAAGGAACAGAGAGAACAAGGGTGGCAAGAGAAAAGATGGACTCCACTTGAACTGGGATTTTAATACAGAAAGAAAAAATATGGATGGAGGTAAAATTTAGTTTGGAGAGAAAGTCGAAGGACTTGTTGAGGCAAAGGTATGAGTGGTGAGGGAAAGAGAGGTTTCAAAAATAACTGGGAAAACTTGGCCTCAGTAGCTTAATAGGTAGAAAAGGCATTTATGGAGATAGAGGAGACATAAGAAAAGCAGGAACTTTTGTGGGGGTGAGGGAAGATAATTCAAAGTTCTGTTTGGGCTATAAAAAAATTGACACAGCCATTTAAAACACATGAAAAAATATCAAGAAACCTGAATTCCAGGATTCTCTATCCTTATTAATATACATTATTTATACTTATATCTCTTATTTTTATATGGAATGGCATATATATATATATGCATACATATATATACATACATCTTAATCTCCAAACTATAATCTTAATCTTAATCTATCTTAATCTCCAAAATATATTAGTTCCATGAAGAAAAAAAATTGTCTGTTTCATTCACTGCCATATTATCCTTATATTGCTTTTTCTGATGGAGTCAGGTAGTTTTTGTAGAGCTCTTTAATTTTGTTTTTGTTAATGCTTAAGTCTCTTCTTTCTTCTGCCTCATTTCTAGGTTTCTGTCTTAGATATCACTAACTCTTTGCTCTCTCTGGTCTGCTCTATTTCCTATATTTGCTAGTGCATTCCTGATCTCTTTTATTAAATTCTTCCTCTCCAGAATTTCTGGGGTTTTTTGTTTGTTTCAGTCTCTTTGATAAAATACTCATTTTGTTCATTAATTTGTTTTCCGAGTACATTAAATTGCCTGTCTTTATTTTCTCACATCATATTGAGTATTTTCAGAACTACAGTCTTAAATTCCCTGTCATTTATATCACATATTTCCCTTTGTTTGAGTTTGCTTTTTGAAGATTTTTCACTTTCTTTCTGAGCTACCTCACTACCTTGGTTGTTCATGGTATTTGATAGGTACCTTTTCTGTCTAGGCATCTATGTATTAGTAGCCTAACGAGATCTTTCTATTATTTCTAGTATGTGGTGCTGAATCACTAGGCTTTTTTTTTGGCTCCAAAACCCCAAAGCTTACCTCCAACACTGACCTCTGTGGCATTTTATAGCCACAATGCTTGGGGGTGGGGTTGTCTGGGGGAAATCCAGCTACCTTCTCTGATTTGCCCTCTTGGTAATGGTAATCTTGGACTTCTGCAAGTCGCAATCCACCCCACCCTGATGCCTCCGAACGTGGGATCAGTCACAGAGAACACCCTTTATTTAGGGGGGATAATGACCCTGTAATAATAGTCTGTGGTTTGCAGATAATGTGCTCTGTAACCCCACATCAAGGATGACAGGAAATGAATTTTGGGAGTCTATGGGGAGGCTGAGCTTTGCGGCTTTCTTCTTTATTTGGAATGCCAACCACTTGACAGCCACAGCAGAACCCCTATGCTGTGTCCTGTATCTCTTGGCTCAGCCACAGTTTGCACTGCTCACTCCTTCAGGAGTGCCCACTGAGCCTTTCTGCTTCTTCTGGCTGAAGAAAGTACCAATTACAGCTGGCTTCCTCCCCTCTCTGAGCTAAACCTGCAATGAGCTCCTGACTGCGGGGCTGCATCTTAGCCCATCTGAGCCCTCCTCCCTTCTCACCCCTCCCATTTGTTCCCACTTGCCACCTTCAGATGCTCTAATGTGCAGATCTCTGAGGCATCACTATATATTGAGCAGGGAATCCTTTGTTGAGTTATAGCTATTTAACTTGTTGGAATTTCAGTGGGAAAGACCAAGGGGATCTCTCACACTGCCATTCCTCTGATGTCACTCTGTTACACTAATTTTTATCAAGATTTCTTGTTTTTATTATTTTTTTAAAAAATGATAGTCCTGCCAGTCTCTCTTATTTAAATTTGTAATTCTTTAAATTTATTTAAAAATGCTAAGATTTCACACCTGTATTCCCTCAAAATAATTTGTGGCAGCTCTAGTTGGTTAAATATTCCTTGTTTAGAACATGATAATATTTTCATTGGCCTACCTAGCTATCTTTCACTAATGATAATTGATGTGGGGGATGTTTGTTATTAAAATGTAAAGGCATTTCTTGAATTAAAAAAAAAAGATTTTTGTTGTTAATTTTTAGAGTTGTTCATTATAGGAAGTTTGTGCTAATAGGTACTAGTTCCTCGCAGCCAAAAAAGAAAAAGAAGATCAGGGAGGATTTATAAATAGAAGAGAGATTATATCATTATCTCAGTTTTTTCAGGTTTGTTTTTTAGGGTGTTTTTGTTTTAAATTCAAGTGATCTTTGGGGAAAAAAAACTTCCACATGACCCAACAATTCCACTTCTGGGAATTTATCTGAAGAAAACCAAAACACTAATTTGAAATAATATAAGCACCCCTATGTTCTTTGCAGCATTATTTACAATAGTTAAGATTGAAAGCAGCGCAAGCTCCCATCAGTAGGAGTGGGTAACAAAAGTTGTGGCACATTTACACAATAGAATACTACTCGGTTGAAAAAAATGAAAGAAATCTTACCCTTTGTAACAGGATGGATGGGCCTAGAGGGAATTACGCTAAGTGAAATAAGCCATTCAGGGAAAGACAAGAACCATATGACTTCACTCATATGTGGACACTATGGAACAAAATGAACTAAGAAGCAAAATAGTGACAGACTCATCAACAGAAAGCGGGCTGACAGCTGTCGGGGGCGGGTGGTGGTTATGTTGGGGTGGTGGAGGGACTGAGTCAAAAAAAAAAAAGAGAAAAAACTTATGGTCATAGACAACAGTGTGTTGACTGCCAGGGGGAGGGGTTGTGGATGGACATAGAAGAGGGTAAAGGGGGGGTAAATGGTGATGGACCAAGACTTGACTAAGAGTGGTGAACACACGATACAGTGTACAAATGATGTGCTGTGGAATTGTGTACCTGAAACCTATATAATTTTGTTAACCAGTGTCACCCCAATACATTCAATAAAAAGGGAAAAAACTTTAATAAACTTTTAAACTTAAGACTAATATAAATGTAAAATAGAAAGGCTTGGATCAGGATTACTAGTCCTTTTAGATATAAGCTTCTTGAAGGCAGAGAGCTTACCTATTTACCATTATATAACTCCTGAGACTTGTATCATTTTGGAACTTTTACTGACTTTTAAAAAATATTAGTTAGATGGGCAATGGATGGTTCCCATTAATGAATACCCGTAATCTGATTTAAACTTTTTAAAAATAATGTGTTATTGAAACACAGAGATTCTTATTTAAATACATATTGTCTAAGTCTGCTTTTCATTGTACAGTGGCAGCGTTGAGTAGTTTGCAGCAGAAACTGTATAACCTGGAAAGCTTAAAACTTTTAATACCTAACCCTTCACAGGAACATTACACTGACTCCCATCTTATTCTGCATGTTTCATGGCTCTTTTCAATATGCTCACCTGCCCTGATTTTGTCACAGAGTCATTTCTACCTCTCAAAAGTTTACTGATGAGGGTCAAAGACAGAGTATCTCAAAATTTTCCACTTGACATACTGATTATTTTGAGTTAAAATTATTTGAGAAACAGCCAGTGCAGGAAGGACACTCCGACACTCTTCTCTTTCTCCTGAAAACAGGAAATAGATTACCTGTGTGAGAGGTACCTTCCTTGCACAAAGAATTAGGGAGACATTCTTATTGCCAGAGAGAGAGGGAGTTCAGGGCTAAGGAGATTGTGTAACAAACTCTACTTAGTTTCTTCACTAATTATACCTAAGCCTAAGTTTCTTTGTCTTTTAGTTCTTCACAAATTTATCATTTCTTTGTCTAAAGGTATATAAACATCTTTCTCTGGTCATTTCCTAAGCCCTATATCTACAGACCTTTGTACTTATTAAATTAAATATGTATTTTTTTACCTCCTGTTAATTATTTTTGTGTAATTTAATTAGACCTTCCAGAACAAGCTAGAAGGGTAAATATTTTCCTTCCTGACACAATCCACATTCCTCAAACCATATTTAATTCAGTTCCATGTTTTCTTAATTGTAATTAACCTTTCCTTCTTTAGTTTGCTCCTTATCATACTTTAGCTATTTACTTTATTCTTATTCCAGTCTCTTACTATTCATATTTTTCTTCCCCATCGGAAGTTACTTAAGTTCGCATCAGGGTACATTTATCTAGAAGAACACATAGCTTTTAGTCAAGAAATTTGTCTATAGCAGGCACTCAGTTCTGATACATAAATGAATGGGGTATGCTAAAAATAATTTGAGCCTTTGCCCTATATTTTGTAAGTTTTGTTAATAAATTGATTTTACTAAAAGAATACTTATTGTAATAACATTTTATAAGTACAAGAAAAACATTTTATATTTAAAGGAATCAAGTATTACTAAAGAATTTTTTGAAAAAGCATATATACATCTTTGTGTCTTCATAATGTATCTAATATCTTCCATTTACTGTTTTTATGGGCAAAACTTTCATTTCTCAAACTGTTTCTCTGTAGAAATTTTACTTTTTTTCCTCAAAATAGAGTGAGTGTTTTAAAAGTCTACTCTCTTTTGTAGACCATCAAATACATTTTTTGTTTTTGTTTTTAGGTTGTAGTTTTGAGAACTGTTTTCTTTTCAGGTGTGTTTCTTTAGATACCAACACTAATTTTTTTCACTACAATGGGTATATTCACATGGATTTTAGGGTGCACTTTTCCAAAAGCCAGATAGATATTCATTCTAAAATCAGCCACTAACACAAAATAAAGTATTACTTTTTCCTTCCTGTATTTGTACATATTGGTGAAGTGGAGATTTTACATTAGATATCCAACCCATTCAATAAAAAGGATGTGTATGGAACTGAAGTAATGAGATTTTTAAATTAAAATTATCTAAGTTACAATGAAGGATTTACTTTACTTTCACATAAAAAGGAAAATCTTATGAAAATCTTAATGTGCGAAAGCTGATATAAGTGAACAGAAATTATTTTCCCAAATTGACACTTTCTGTGAAGATTTTTTGTTTTTCTCTAAAATTTTTTTCTCATTACATTCCTTACTATGATTATTAAGAGAGAGTAACACATTTTGTAGTGACATAAAATATTATTTATTCCATTTAGCTTTGCAGATTTCATTTTCACTCAAAAATTTTAGGTTGCCTAAAAATATAATCTGTACATTGTTTCAACATGGTGGCATTAGAAAACTATGTATTTGCAGTTACCGTAAGTATGTGACTAAAATTAGTATAAATATTAATTGTATGTATCTAGTTAAACATTAGTTCTTTTAATTCCATATAAAAATTCCAAATATTCCTTTGTTCTATATACATTACTTTGTGCTGATAGAGTATTCCTTTAGAACTGATATCTATAGTTAAGATTAATAAAGTTCCTTTGCTTTTAGTGTCAAAATGCAGAATTTAAATGTTGAACAAAAATGGCATATTTTCTAAAGGCTGTGAAAAATAGAATCTCTTAAAATTATATGTGTGTCTTTAAAGCTCCATAAATCATTCCATTTTAATATATAATTCAGCCTAATTTAATTCACTTACAAAAGGGAATAACCCCAAACCATTAATAGGGTAATTACTTTTTTTTTAATGAACTGAGTCCAGAATGTCTATAAAGCAATTCTTTTTCTAGTGAAATTTTAAGATATGATTAATTAATATTAACTGAATAGATACTTTAGATATCATGTGCCACTTCACTAGTGGGATTGTACTCTTGGAAAGACAAATTTATGCAGCCAGATTAGTAGGTAGCAGAGATAGCTACTGTCAAGCTCTATATTAGCAATTTCTTGATAAAAGAGAAATAAAAGACATCAAATATTCAAACAGGAAATGAGACCATAGAGAAGAAATTGTGAGTGAAATAAATGATTCTTTTGCATGGTTTAATATTGGCAACTCAGTTATCATTTCTTATTACTTGATTGTTTACCTTATCCTTTCACATTTATAGACCAATCAGAAGTTCTGCAAGGAATTCTAGCCAAGTGCCTAGTCTCATTACTTAAGAGAAAATCACAGTGAATCATGATAAGATGTGAGGTTAATCAGGGTAGTTAGAGTGAGAGAAATAATCTCAGGGTTGCATAGGAAGGGTAAGTGATGGCTAACAATTTATGAAGCATATGCTTAATCTAAAGGAGTGTGTCAAACCAATCAATATTTCAGGAATTTCTTTAGGTGAGAGGGACCTAGGTTTTGGTAATAGGGAGGGAGGAAGAGAGAGAGAGGGAAAAAGAGAGGGCAAGGGATAAGGAGAGGGAGAGGGAGATGGAGAAGGGCAGAGGGAAAGGGTGAGGAAGATGGTGAGGGAGGAGAGAAGGGAAAGATGGAGAAAATGAGAAAGAAAGAAAAAGAGAAAGACAGAGAGACCTCTATAATACTACAATGCTTAATATGAAAGTTCTGCTAGAGGGAGGGCTCTATTTTATACACAGTATAGAATTTGCAACACAGATATTTTAAAACAGAGGAACTCCAAAAATATTTCATTGCAGCATAGTCCCAATGCAGCAGAATCCTCAGTTAAAAGAGAAAGTTCAGCATTCCTCACATTTCATGAACAAAGGAAAAAGATTTTTGCCTCCCGGAAAAACAATAATTATTTGAATTTCCTTTTTTTTTTAAAGCAAATGTATTCAGCACAAAATAAAAATTATCTGATGTGAAGAATAATTAAAATTGAACCCATACTTTAGAGAAGAAAGATAATAGAAGCAGATTTATGATAATCCAGATATTAAAATTAATGAGATTTAAAAATACCTACTGGGAAAATATTGAGAAAATCAGAAGGAAAAAATAGACAAAATATAAATTACAAGGATTTCACAGATAAATGAAATTTCTATTAAAGATGTAACTAGCACTCTAGGACTGGAAAATATGGTACCTGAAATTGAGATATATGTTTAAAATCTGACTAGACAGAGGAGAAGAAGGAAATAGCAAACATAAAGACAGGTAATAGCTATAACCAAAGTAAAAATTTGGGGAAAATACCAAAATTACAGAATAGAACAGCTAAGGAATTAAGGACAATATCAAACATTTTGACATAAGTGTAAACTGGGGTTCTAAAAGCTGAGAAAGAGCAAAGGACAAAGCACTTGTTTAAAGAGATAATATTAAAGAAGTTCCTATAGTTCAAGAAATTCAGAACCCTTAGAGTAGTAAACATAAAGGAAATCTTAACAGTACATTATACACAAAATGCTGAAAATTAAGGAAAAAAGAAAACTTGTAGACAGACTACAAAGGCACATTACATTTAAGAGCACACACACACACACACACACACACATAAGAAATGCCATAAATAATGAAAGTTGGAAGGAAACTGAATAATATTAAATAATAGAAATAATGAAATGAAAAGAGTACTTAGTATTACATAGCAAAAAATAAATCTTCACAACTAAACATTTTTTAAAATTTCTAAAAATTAAAGGCAAATCTTTTCATCCATACACCCACATTACAAGAAAACTAAATAAGTTTTTCAAGATGGAAAAGAGTCCTCCGATAGAAGCATAGATCCATAGCACAAATGCTCTATATGTGTGCTTTTTTTCAATTCCAGCCTGGCAGGGCTCATGTGGGAAGCTGCTCCCTCTGTATCAGTCATGGGACATGGCCAGTGCATTGCAGCTTTTCAGAGGGAGGTGCAGTCAAGGACAGATCCCCACCCTACCTCCTCCAGATTGGCCCTGCTTGTGCGCCTCTGCATCCTAACTCATGAATCTTGATTAGGAGGCCTCCTTTCTGGAAGCTTGGGCTCAGGAATTTCGTAGGCAGTTCCCCTGAGATTTCCTTATCTAGCAGACCTTGGCTTATGGACTTTTGCTCACTCCGATTTAGTATTTTTCCACTCTTAGCCCTTCTGCTGCTTCTTCCCCCTGCTCCCACCATGTCCAAGGCCTCTGTTAAGGCTCATTGGCAGTGAAATGACTTCTGTGTTGTAAGTTATCTGGCCCTCACCTGGTGTCATTCCATGGTGAAGAATGGAAAACTGTGGAGTGGAACCTTTTCCTTTTGCCTCTTGCTTATACTGTGTGCAGTTAATAAATAATGACTTTTTCAATTTGTCTTGTTCTGGTTGACCTCAACACCTGGCACCTCAACTGCAACTACACTGGCTGTGAAGTTTGATCTTATTTCATAAAATGATAAAACATTAATACAAAGTAAATACATGAAAAAGAGATAAATAATAAATGATAGCATTAAATCCCCCCGTTTCAGCAATTATATTAAATGTAAATAGACGATTCAGTTCAAGTAAAAAACAGAGATTTTTATTTGAAATAAAACAGAACAAGATCCAACTCTAAGTTACCTAGGAGAGTCACACTTTAAGGAGACATACATGGATTGAAAACAAAGCATTAAAAATGAAGATACAACAATGTAATACCACACTTTGGAGGTGTGGACACATTCAGGTTAAATAAATCAGATCAGAAATATTATTATGAGAAATAACAAAAAATATTTCATAGTGATAAAAAATTTAGTTTCCCAAGGACACAACACTTCTAAATGTCATATTCTTAATAATGTACCTTTAAAATGAATAAAGCAAAAACTAAATATGACCAAAAGGAGATACAGGGAAATCTATAATTATCACTAATGATTTTATCTCCCCTAAACTGAACCAATATATTTAGTGAATACAGGGATGTAGCCTAGGGGATTATTAGGCAGAATTTTCAAAGCATCATTTTTGTAAATGGTGTTAGGGAGTATTGCAGAGGCAAAAGGAGTCAAAGAATGAAATGTTAAGTTTGCAAGCAGAATTGAAGGGGCTGGATTATAAATATCTTTTTCTCATGCACAGTTACTCCAGAAGGCAAAAGATTCTCCTGATAAGACATATAAAAATGAAATCCACGTTTTAATGGAAGTGTCCCTTATTGAGAACTCTGAAATATCAAAGGCAGTGCTCAGTAGAGCTTCACATCTTAATAAAGAAGTACAAATTAGGAGTTATCAAATAGTTATCAGAATGTAAAGTACAGTATAGGAAATAACAGTCAATAAAATTGTAATAACTATGTATAGTGCCAAGTGGATTACTGAAATACCAGGGGGGATCACTTTATAAAGTGTATGACCACGTAATCACTATGCCGCACACTTGAAACTGAAACTAAAGAATATGAAATGTAAACCATAATTGAATAATTTTTAAAAAATATCTTCATAAATAAATAAATTAATTAATTGTTTCCAAGAATTCTATGGGCATTGTCACACAGTAGCCTTACATGTGGCTCAAAATAGAGAGAGGCCTGTATCCAAAAAGAATATTATGAATATGGCTTTCGATGGCAAGAATGAATCCCGTTGATGTTCATAGAAAAAAATTAAGGAGTTGTGTGAGAGTAAACTAAAAGACAGGGTGCAAAATGAGCAGAGGCTCTGGGCCACAGGACAAACAAATCATTCGTTTAGAACTGGTTTTTACATTTGTTGTTACAGAATTACAAATAGTTAATATTTCTAAATTTTAGGTCCTCTAGTTGTCATAATATTCCCTTCCAACTTTCTAAAATTGTGAACTTATATTTAACCTTTAAAATATTATTTTATTGATTTATCTCAATTATTGTGTCATAACTTCTGTATGGTTCTACTTTATAATTCACTATTATTTTATGTAGTGTTTTATTCATCTGTTCTTGAGTTTGTTTTGATATTCATTTTCAATTATATACTTATTTTTATTTTTAAAAAATCATATTGTATTGATTATGATATCACAGTTGTCCTGATTTTTCCCCCTTTGTCCCCCTCCACCCAAACCCCCCACTCCCTCAGGCAATCCCCCTACCATTGTTCATGTCCATGGGTTCTCTGGCTACTCTATTTTCTATACTGTACTTTATATCCCCATGGCTATTCTGTAACTACCTATTTGTACTTTTTTTTTGGTATATTTTATTGATTATGCTATTACAGTTGTCTCATTTTTTCCTCCCCTTTATCCCCTCTACCCTGCACCCCATCCCATCATCTCCATATCAACATTTTTCTGCCACCACTTTCCCCAGCCCCACCCAACACCACCTCCCACCCTCAATCCTTCCCCCATTTGGCTTTGTTGATGGGTCTTTTATGCATGCTCCTTAATGACCCTTCCCCTCCTTTTCCCCTGTTATCCCTCTCCCTCCTCCCCTCTGATTACTGTCAGTTTGTTTTTTATTTCAATGTTGCTGGTTATATTTTGCTTGCTTGTTCATTTTGTTGATTAGGTTCCACTTATAGGTGAGATCATATGGTACTTGTCTTTCACCACCTTGCTTATGTCACTTAGCATAATGCTCTCTAGTTCTATCCATGCTGTCATGAAGGGTAGTAGCCCTTTCTTTCTTTCTGCCGTGTAGTATTCCATTGAGTGAATATACCATAGTTTTTTGATCCACTCATTTATGGTTGGGCACTTAGGTTGTTTCCAGTTCTTGGCTATTGTAAATTGTGCTGTTATGGACATTGGGGTGCATAAGTTCTTTTGATCTCCAAAATATATAAAGAACTCACAAAACTCCCCTCCAGGAAGACAAACAACCCAATTAAAAATGGGCAAAGGACCCAAACAGGCACTTCTCCAAGGAGGACATACACAGGGCCCAGAGACACATGAAAGGATGCTCAGCATCACTAGCCATCAGAGAGATGCAAATTAAAACCATGATGAGATACCACTTCACACCAGACAGAATGGCCGTCATAAACAAATCAACAAACAATACGTGCTGGCGAGGAGAAAAAGGAAACCCTAGTGCACTGTTTGTGGGAATGCAGACTGGTACAGCCACTGTGGAAAACAGCATGGAATTTCCTCAAAAAACTATAAATGGAACTGCCTTTTGACCCAGCAATTCCATTGCTGGGATTATACCCTAAG
The DNA here is from genome assembly GCA_004026545.1 of Mormoops blainvillei. Taxonomy (NCBI): domain Eukaryota; kingdom Metazoa; phylum Chordata; class Mammalia; order Chiroptera; family Mormoopidae; genus Mormoops; species Mormoops blainvillei. The sequence goes on from PVJD01013243.1 coordinate 25,366, forward strand.
AATCCTGAAACACCAATTCAAAAGAATATATGTTTATTTTTAAATTTAACTTTTTAATTTTATTATAATAAAAGTTTTAACATCTATATATACTTCTCTGTATACTAAATTACCTATACTATGGGTTTTGTCTTCTTAATAATATAATTATTATGTTTGTTTTATTACATAATTCTATAGGACGGTGTTTTTAAAAATGTTAGTTATTTGGATATCTTTTGTTCGCATATTTCCACTTCTCTCTCCTAGGCCCATATATACCCAACTGATTTCTTATTTTTTTAGTTTCCCGAATTCAACTTGTCTAAACTTTAACTCTTGATTTTAAGACTTTCAAGTCAGGAAGTGGAAACTGCCACCTTTACCTAGAGATCTGTGCTTATATTAGCTTTACCCATCTGAACATGAATAGGGACTTAAAACTCCCCAAAGAAAGTTTGGTGTTCTTCAGTCGTGAAATAAAATGAAAATTATGGTGTAACTACATTAAAACAGATATTTAAGTAGAAGATGAATAATCTACTCATTCATTCCACAATATATATTGTCTTCCAGTTCTGTACCACACGCTAATTATAGATAAATGACAAGATTTGACTCCAGTCTCCTGCTGTCACAGGGGCCACTGTCCAGTGGGGGAAACACACCCAGCAGTGATAGGCAAACATGGAGCAGGAACAAGAACAGAGGCTTATAAGAAGTTTTATTAAAACAAAAAGCGTGGGCATCTAACCGATGTGTGAGAGAGCAGTGTCAGGAAATGCAAACCTTGTTTTGATGTAGTAAGTACACACTGTACTCTCCTTTAGGTATAAAATAAATTATTTAATACATATAAAAACAATAAACAATCAATTAATGGTTAAAAACACAGCTACAAAGGCAAAAGTCTCTATTTTAAATCTCAGTTTTACCCATTAACTAGTTTTGAGCATGGGCAGGTTAATTAACTTTTTTATGCTTCAATATCATTAAAACAAATCAGTAAGGTGCTAATAGTAGAACCTTACAGATTTGTCAGGGCAGCACCTGGAAGACAATTCTAGTTAAGTGAGCCCTGTTGTGCTGAAATAAGTGACTCAAATATTTGGGTCAAGGACAATAATACAAAGTGGAAGGAGCAAACTTTGAATTTAAATTAATACTAATGAATTCAAAATTCCTCTAAATGGTCATTGTTTTATTGATAATTCTAATATCCTCATAACTAGTCTTATACATTTGGAATGGTCTCTTGATAGATGTGTATCAATACATTCATCCAAAAGGAGACAAGGAAGGACATGGCATCTTGATATCATTTTCTTAGAATTCTAGAGGAATTCAGTTGATTTTTATACTCTATTAGTTAACTGTAAATTGTTTTCTCTTAGTTAACTGGTATTATTTTAGGATTTCTGTTTACTTTCCTACCAGTCAGTAGCATAAAGGAATTTTAATGATACAGAGTGATTAATAATATACTGATATCCATATGACTCATTTCAACTTTCTATAATAATTTTAAGTTTTATATTTTTCAACAGTCCAGGGTAACAGATTAACACTTCTCTGACACATTTTCTGAAGCTGTCCCGAGCTGACATGCCCCTTTGTCTAGTTGTCTGATTAGGCAGCGTCTGACTCTGTAGCTGGTGTGCTAGGCTAATTGGTGCATGGTACCGAATCAGGGCTGCCTTCCCACGCGGGGCCTCTCGGCTGTGCTCTGATTCACACCTGCAGGCTGCAACTGGCCCCACTAGGAGTCAAACTAATGGCATATTACTGGTCAAAGTGAGCCCAGGCAGGGGACAGTGAGTGCATTAGTACAAGCCTGTCACCACTATTCAGGGGAGAAAAAATCACCACCCATGACTGCTGCGGGTATATGAGTACTATCATTTTTATTTATAAAGGCAGCACATTTGGGCCTCCATCTAAAAATTAGGGTTCTTTGGTTGCATTTGAAATCACTGGCTCAAGAGCGTAATAAACTTTATGTTCTCACTATTCTAAAAAGGGGATAGAGACCATTAGTCCAGATAGTCCTCTATTCAATTCTCAATCTGGACAGATTGGTAGATATTTGATCTACAATAAGAAAGGCATTTCTCTTAGTACTTTGATCATTTAGTGAATTCCAAATCTTGTAAAGGCTGTTAAACCAACTACAGGTTGACTTCCAGTTGCCCAAGCTTCTGAAATACTCTTGAGAGAGCTGCGTGCAACTGCCCAGTGTTGAGATATTTGGAATCTCTACATTCTGCCCAGATTATTTTTTAATTTACACAAACATACACACACACCATAAAATAAATGTAATTGTTATGAGGAATAGATATGGTAGAAATTGTCTTCATTTATTTGCATGGGAACTATTAAGACTAAGAAAAGCCTCTTTGTATTTGTAAATCTTTTTATTTCTGAAAATTAGTTTTACATTAAGCAAACAACTTGCAGAAATAGTCAATAGCAGCTTAAATTTCACCAATACAACATTTTTTAAAAAAGAAATTCTCATTATAAAATTTTATTAAAAAGTATTTTTCACACACACAGTAAGCAATGACATGTTTTCATATAATGGCTCTCGATATTAGTGCCCCACCTGAAGAACAGTAACTTCATTGAACATTTACTGCTAAGCAAACCGAGGCTTGTGAATATATCTCTAACATAAGTTAGTTGAAAAGTGGTAATTGCATCATCATTTAGAACTAACATTTTATGTTATCATTCTTTAGAAATGGATACTACTCTTTTTTTTAAGATAAGTTCTTCAGGGACTCTATTAGAAATATTTTCAGTGTAACCACAAAACAAAATAAAGCCAAAAAAAAAACCCTCATTTATAACGATATCAACAAGTGGATGGGCTGATACCTTGATCCTCAAGGATTAAATATGATGTCAGAATGTTCACCTAGAGAAAGGCCCTGTTTTACACTGTGCCCAGGACTGTGAGTAGAGTGTTTAGCTAAATTAGGTTGTCACCAAAAACACAGTATGTCTGGTATTGAGTAACTGGCTTCAATGATTATGATGGATAAATTGCCAATCATGTCCCAACTAGTTAAAAAGTCAGCTGTTCAGCTTTTTAACTAGATGGGTCACATTTGGCAATTTAACCCTCTGAGACTCGGTTTCTGTTAAAGTGTTTTTTGTGTGTATTGTGTTTTGACAAGGCTATATAAAATGATTAGAAGTGTGAACTTTGGAGGTAGGTATCTGAGTCCAAAACACAGATTTCCTGTCTTTTAACTGTGGACCTTGGGTGAATGATAATCTTTCTGTGCCCCAGTTTGTTCACTTGTAAATTGAAAGTAATAATACTTTAAGTATCCATGTGTATGTGTATATATCCATATATATATATACACATAGTGATTAGAACTGTACTTGGCATGTAATAGACTCTATGAAAGTACAAACTGTGAACTGTTATTATTCTGTAAGTAATAATTTGGATGCTTCTAAATTAGAAATCAATCTGTTTCAACATAAAGAGCAAACTCTTGAGAACTAAAATCTTGTATTGCTTACTTTTTTCTTCCCTGACTATAACAGAATGCCTGACATATAGCCTTTTTTAGAATAGTGAGGATGTAAAGTTTACATAGCATTATACATACATCATTGTTCTTTAACAGTCTTTATGTATAGGCATGGAAGAAAATAGTACATTATTTTATTTACAAATAATAATGTATAGGAAAATCAATATGTAGCGGGAGGTAGCTTTTTAACAGATTAACAAATATTCAGATATTCTCTTAGTTGCTAAGATACTCAGGATAAGTAAAGAAGGATTCACAGTGACTTGACTATGCCCCCCCCCTCACCACTTTAACAAATTACTAGCATTCTCTTCAGAGCAAAACAGCTACTTAGACCTTTTCACAACTGGCCACCAGTGAGAATTTGGGTTCTCTTCCCTAGGTTACACAGTTTCCTTGTAACTAGTGTTGGAAACCTAAGTGAAAGGAACAGAAGGGGTCTGCAGAAGGGGTGTTTTGACACCAAGAAAGTTGTCATTGACCTACATTTCTGGTCTTTCTGGCTTCTCTATTCCCAAGAAGAGGTTCGAGAAGTTGGAAGGAAGATGAATGGGTGGGATAATTTATTTCATCACCTGAACTTCAGAGAGAATGATGAAAATGTACAAGTCCTGGAGATCCATTTGTATACTTTCTCAGAACCAGTAGCCTGTCTGCCAAACTGCAACAGTGGGGCCTGCTTCACCATCTATTCTCAGTAGGATGCCAAGGTAACATAAAGACCCAATGAGACAGCGCTGTTCCAATACAGAATTTCTCCTTATGCTCAAGGCCTAAAGGACTTTATAACTTTATTACTATTTCTTTCAAAAATCATAGAGACACACAGCCTACACATAACATGAGAGGGCCTTTAATAATATGACAGTTCCTCTCCCCCATTTTGACCACCAACACTGCAACACAAGCCCCTTTATTCCAGCTTGTATACAAACTCTGTATTTCCCCAAATGCCATATGATGACACGCATCTATAACTTTACACAAGAGTTTTATCTGCATTGTATACCCTTCCAGCTTCACTCTTTACCTTTTATCTTCTTCTAATATGAACATTAAAACTAATCTCCCAGCTTCTCTGATCCTAAAGATGTCTCAGCATCCAATGTATATCCATAGTATGAACTAGCTAATAATTAATTTGTTTAGCATTAAGCTTAGGGTATTTTCAGCTCCTAAGGTTTCTATTTTTATATCTATCATTCCAGGCTTGTTTTTGCTATAAAACACAGAATTAGTTCTCAGTAATAAAAAATGTGGGGCCAAAACGTCTATTGAAACTCCTAGCTCTGACTGTTACTAACGGTAACTTCAGCCAGTCCCTGAAGCACTCTTAGCCTCAGTACCATGTATGAGGTGAGAGTAGCATGAGTTTCTTGAGATAAGAATACCATTGAGATAAGAGGAGCATGAGTGTAAATACGTGAAGGACTTAGAACAGTATCTGGCACTTTGTATACACTGAATAAAAGTTTACCATTATTATTACTGTTTTTAAATAGAGAGTCCTATTGGGATGAATAGCAAGTGTATATGCAGAAATGTGCCACTACTGTAGTTGGACGGCAGGCCTTGGGGCTGAGTAAAATAAAGTTTTTCTTATAAGAAGTTTAGTCAGTACATGATACATTATGACTATTAACTGGAAATATAAATCATATTTTAAAAGTTTAGGTTAATTTATGATAACCTGATTCATAATAGACTGTTAAATATATTTTTCAATTGTCAAAAAGTTATGTTCATTTTCACTACCACTGACAGAAAAGTACATAGTATATTAGGCTTAATTGTTCACTGGTATGACTTAACATAACATTTCTTCTGTTTTATTGTGCCATGGCTTTGCTGTAGCTGCTATGACACTTTAGATTTAGATTATTTCGAGAACATCCAGAGGGTAGAATGTCACCTAATGAATCATTAATACTGCTGCAGCAGCATGATTTTCCATTATACTTTCTTCCTGAATGGTAACCTGACTTGACCTTAATGAGTGCTGGGAACTAATAGGACCATAACTCATCTGGCCGAACATATGATAATAGGGATAGATGTACGTAGGCCATTTCTTCCATTTCATCAGCAATGGAATGGATTCATTTGAAATTAGTCATTAAGATGAGTAGATACACGCTCTACCAAATCACTCATGGGGCTCCACACAACTTCTTTCCTCAGCTACTTCTGTGTGAAATAGGTGGTTGCTTCACAACAGAAAACACAAGGTAGTTTTCATGTTATTTGGTATAAAGAGAATTTTAAAAACTAAACTATGAGGAAACAAAAATAAGTAGCTTTCTAAATTAAAAAAAAAAATTAGACTATTCTAGGTGGAGTTTCCTAGGGAGCAGACTGTAAGATGTGCTTGTAGGAAGTTTATTGGTGTGTATTATCTGCAGTAAAACCTATAGGGGAACACAGACACCAGAGGGGTATAAGAAGAAGCCAACTGTAACGAAATTGTGCAAAGGCTTTAGCTGATTCAAAGATACTATAATAGCACTGGGTGTTCTTAAGCTGTTGTGGCCTTTCAATGATAAGAAAACATATTCTTGTATCAAACAGCCACTGATGACATACGTATGTATAGATAGATAGGTAGCAGATAGATAGACAGAGAAATATAATATCTACATACAATATAGATATATAGATAGTTGAGTTCAACTATGATGCCTTCCTTAATGTTCCTACTCAAACCAAAAGATGTCTATGTGTGTGAATGTGTGAAAGAGAGAGAGAGACCAAATGATAGACATTTTGAATGCACAGTTTCTATTTAATTAAGAGAGAAATGTAAGATAATTAGAAAAGAAATGTCTAAGTTTCATTTAGGTAATAAGTTGAATATTTGCTTTTGCTTTGGAAAGTGTCCAACAGCATTCTATAAAACAATATTGTATTCTTAAAAGAAATAGAAATTATAAGTGGTTGCAAATTATTTCTAGCCCCCGATGAATGTTAATGTACACGTTTCAATAAAAAAGAATTCTTCACATAAAGTAAGTACTATAGTGACTCACTTAGCTAAAAGCTAAGGATAAGAGTGATGTAGTAATTTGCAAATGTAATTTTTACAAAACATCAATATTATTACTATAATTCATTTTCTTAATTTGACAGAACACCTATTTCATTTATTTTATGGTGTTAGAAGGTATTGGAAAATCTAAAATTGCTATTTGTCAATTATGTTGTTTTAATTAGTGAGGAATCTGGACTATTGGAGGTAATTTTAATGCAGATCACCACTAAGAAATGTTAAGCAATAAAATAAAATAAAATGCACATATTGATTATAGCAACCAAGCTTTCCAAAACCTAGTTATATATCACAATGTCTAAATTGTATCTGACTATTCAATTGAGATGAGAGCAGGGATGTCCAACCCTTTGGCGTCTCTGGGCCACACCGGCAGAAGAAGAGTTGTCTTGGGCCACACATTAAATACACAAGCACTAACAAAAACTAATGAGCAAAACAAAGGTTTTAAGTAAATTTAAGATTTGTGTCAGGCCACATTGATATCCATCCTGTGCTTCATGCAGTCCGTGGGCCACAGGCTGGACACCAAAGAAAAAGAAAAAGAAAAAGAAAAAAAAAGAAAACAAAATCTAGCAGTTTTATTATAATTCAGAATCACTGTCCGATTTCTAGGGCTTGTGGAGAGGGGTCAGGGAGAGGCACTTTTACATGATTGAGTAAAATAAAACCCCTAAACACCAGAGACACTTGTAATAAGAATATGAAATGAAAATAATAAGTCTATTTCAACCTAAAACAGAAAAATGGTTTTTAATGCTGATTACTTCATATTCTGTCTTAGATATTTTTCTAATGAAAACAATTTTCTTCATAACTAAAATGACTTTCCAACTTCCCCATTTTTCAAAAAATTAGTTATCTAGTTGTAAAATTATAATTAATATATTTAGTTACTGCAAACAAATCAAAAAATGAGGTAAAATATAAAAATAATGTATAATGTGTAACCTGATTGCAAGATGTGACCATTTTTATTTTGTTTTATAAATATCCACATCATTTTTCTCTGTGCATACACACACATATCTATGTATATAATATACTATGTCTGTGTGTATATATATAATTTGTACATCAAGATGATCATACTAACAGTACTGTTCTGTAACACACTTTTCAAGTTAATACGTCAGATAGTTTTCCCAGTGAATAAATTGGCAAAGACCTTTTCATTGACCTTATATATATGTCCTCTAATATATGTATATATTCCCAATTGTTTATAATTTTTATTCATTTGTAATCTTTTTCTATAATTGCTCTTAATGTTATTGTTATCAATGCTGTGATAATCTTACTTGATTCCATATATTTTTCTCATAGTGGATTTCTAGAGGTCACCAGGCTTATTTATGTTTTTAACACTTATTTTGACACATCTTTTAAATTGGCCCTAAGAAAGATTGTTACAGAAAAATAAAACGACCAGACACTGAGGGGTTAGGAGCATGATCTTTATTTACGTGCACGGGCCCAGAGGAGACAAACTCCAAATTCTGAGCCCAGAACAATAGCCCCGCATTCCTTTTATGCTGGGCTAAGTTGGGGAGGGCGTTGGGAGGCGTAGTATAGATTTGGCGCGAAGGGGCTTACAGAAGTGGGAGAGAAACATTTACAGCATTAGTCAGGGCAGATAGCGTCTCAACACCTGCAGCAGGGCAGATAACATTTCATTTCATCCTTGGTATCGGCCTTGACTCCCTCTACAAGATCTCATCACTTTCACTCTCACTGCTAGTGCAAAAGAATGCTAATTTCCTATACCATTTTTGTTTCAGAGTCTTCATAGTTAAAAAAAAACTTCTTTCCTGAACTTCTAGGCAAAAATAAAAAGGGGTATGGAAAGAGGAAGACCCCTCCCATTTGCTTAATTTACATTGCTTTGATTATTTTTTATGCTGTACATCTTTCATATGTTTATGCTTATTGCATTTCACCCTTAGTAAATATACCGTGCACACTTTTCAATTGTAGTGTTGCCTTTCTTTCTTTATTTTTGGATTTCACTTATATACAATATTAAGGGCATTAAATCATCGATCTGTTGCTTCTTTATATTTTTGATCATCCAGCCATTTGCCTTAACTTTGTATAAGGCATTCATAATGATTTTATCATTTATTTTTTGTCAACATAATTTTTATGTTTCTGTGTGGTCAAGTATCAGTATGTTTTAAAATAATTTCAGGCTTTGCTATTATTTTTAGAAAGATCTTTGCTCCCTGGTTTTCTGTTGATGTTGAAACATGTATGTATTATTTAACATCTCTTTAACATTTTATTTGAAATGACAGAAGAATATAAAAATCCAAACAAATCTATTGTAACATTCTAAAAATCAAGGAAAGCTTTAACTACCTCCTAGAATATTAAGATCAGATTAAGATGAGATAAAACAGATGAAAAATCAACAAAATAAAAGGTAAAGAGAGATCTTCCAATATTCCATCAGGGAGCCTTCCAGTGAAAACTTTGGGATGATACTGAGTTTAGACAGAGTAGCGATTAGAATCAAGTGTGGGTTTGGGAAGTAAATGGAAATTTTGTCACATATTAATAGAATGGTTGCCTTGCACTTAGCTAAAAATTTCCATGTCTGAAGGACAGTCTTCCCAATAAATTTGAGCATCTGCAGTGAGAGCATTGGAGTGAACACTGGGACCACAGGAAAAAAAAAGGTGATATCTGTGTGAATTCCAACCTGCAAGATAAACAAGTGGCCTGAATCCACAATGCAAATCCCTTTGCAGTAGGAAAGAAATGGTAAGGAAATCTATTTGAGATTTACAACAGGCAATACCCTTACATTAGGTGTCTTGGTGTCTTCATTTAAAGCCTAAAGAAGAATAAATTTCACGTGTTGAGGAAGTTTATCCAAATTGCCGGTGCTGCTGAATCTATGCCCTCATATGAATCAGCGAGAATCACAAGGTTTTGAAAGAAACCAACGCTATGAAATAGCAAAACTAGGCTGCAGAAATAGTGGAACTGGAATATAATACATTCTTTAAATATTTATTTGTATCAGAAAGATTTTAGAGGATATCAAATCTAAAAGTAGGCACCACAGAAGAAATCAAAGATTTCAAGAACTAAGAACAC
>PVJD01013244.1:0-35088 GCA_004026545.1 Mormoops blainvillei
GGTCTATATTTTATTATTGCAGCCCTTGCAGACTAATCGAGGTGTTGGTACTCTGAAGTGGGGTGCTAATGAAACAATTACCTAAATATGTGGAGGTGGCTTTGGAAGTAGAAGCTAAAAGAATTTTCAGTCACAACTTAGAAAAAGATTAGAGATCGTTGGTAAGAACGTGGATGTTAACGGTGATTCTGGTAAGGTCCCAGACAGAAATGAGATACATATTATTGCAAAATGGAGAAATGGTGATCTTTGTTACCCAGTGGCAAAGAACTTGACTGATTATGTTCTAGTGTTTTGTGGAAGGTAGTAGTTACGAGTATGAAATTAAATATTTCCCTGGGGAGATTTCTAAACAAAGTGTTGAATGTGTGACCTGGTTTCTCCTTATTGTTATAGTATAATGTAAGAGAAGAGAGATAAATTAAAGAATCTGTTAAGCAAAATGGAACCCAAAATTATAGACTTGGAAAATTCTGAACTTATCCATATTGCAAAAAATGAGAAAGCACATTTCAAAGAGACTGCCAAAGTGCGGCTAGACAATCACTCCATGAAGAGATTATCTGTGGATCTGAGCAGCCACCTCAGTAGAAGCCAGAAAGTGAGATAGGATTTTATGAGATGAAACACTTCCGGCTTGGACCAAAGGGGACAGGTTCTAGACAAAATGAAGGAGGCTTTCAGACTTCTGTGATTCCACAAGATGAAACAATAGAGCTATTTGGCTATGAACATGTGCTATCCTTCAAAAAAAAAAAAGGGATAAATGATCTGAAAGTAATTTAGAGAGGGACAGAAATGCCACTGCCACCTTAGTGCCAGATGGCACTGACCCAGGGGACAATGCTGTGTTCTCCTTGGGTTTCAGAGGTCCAGGCTGCTGCCACCTAGTGCCTCAGACACCAGGCTGCCACCCAAAGCCCCAGGTGCAGGGCCGCTGCCTAAGGCTACGGAGGGGATGCAGCTGACTCAGAGCAGAGCATCAAGCCAAAGAGGACCATTCTTGAGACTTAATATCTAATGGAATTTGTCTTGTTAGATTTTGGGACCTGTCATCTCTTTCTTCTTTCCAATTTCTCCCTTTCAGAATGGGAATGTCTGTCCTATGCCTGTCCCATCACTGTATTTTGGAAGCATATAACTTGTCTGGTTTAACAGGCTGGCAGAAAAAAATTTATGCTCAGGGGGAATCGTGCCTCCAGCCTCTCCCACACCTGATTTAGTTGATATTTAGATGAAAACTCGAACTTGGAGTTAACACTGAACTTGGTTAAGACTTTAAGAGCTGTCAGGATAGAGTGAATGTATTTTGGATGTGAGAAGGACATGAATTTTGTTTGAAAATATTCATAGCTGCACTATATGTAACCAACCAAAATTGGCAACTACCCAAATGCCTATCAATTATAAAATGAATAAGTGTATATTGTAATATCCACATAACAGAACACTGTACAGATTAGCATCCACTCTCTGTAAATACATGAAACAATGATGTCAGGAATCGGGAGAGCTGACACTCTTTGGTGGGAGTTTGAGGGGCTCCTGGGATGATGGTCATATTCTGTTGCTTGAGCAGGGAGCTGGTTACACAGGTGTTTTTAGTTTGTGAAAAATTCATTGTACTGTGTGCACTTCCTGTATGCATATTATACTTTGATCAAGTTTTTTTAATGAAGAAGTACAGATGTTTTCAGATAAATTAAATACAGAAAATTCACAGCCAGCAGGCCCAGTTAAAATATTATTGCGAGTTCTTCGGGAAGAAGAAAATGATCCCAAATAAAAGCAGGGAAAGAAACTATGAAGAATAACAGAAGATAGTAAGTATGTCAAACCACATAAGAAAATAAGAATATTATCTAATGAAGTATAAAATTAAAATACATGACAATAACACAAAAGATAAGAATGGGATCAAGGCAAACTGTTCTACATTCTTATGTTTTCCAAGAAATTGTAAAAGTCCTAACTCACAGTAGGTTCTGTAAGTCTAGTATATAAGTTGTAATTGCTAGGCAAACACTAAAAAATAAAATAATTTATAACCAAAGCAAATAAAAAATAGAGGAAAATGGTATAGTAATAAATAAAAACTTGATTCATTCAAAAGAAAGAATGAAAAAAGAAAATAAATAGTAAAATAGACTTAAGTATATAAAACCGTAATTTCAAAAATATAAATGAAATGTATATTCTAAGACAAAAATTGTCAGACTTCATCTAAAAAACTGCTTATAATATGCTGCTTATAACAGACATACTTCTAATGTATGGACACAGAAATATTAAAAGTAAAAAAAATTAAAACATGTCATACAAACACTAAACATAATAAAGCTACATGCTATACTAACAACAAGCAAAGTAGATTTTTAAGAAATAATGTTACTGTAACACTACTGAACTGTACACTTAGAAATAGTTAACATGGTAAATTTTATGTTTGTATTTTTTACCACAGTTAATTTTTTTAATTTGTTTTAAGAAAAACATTTCTAGAGATATCAGGATTTTATAATAATAAAAGTGTCAATCTATAAGGAAGATAAAACAATTTAAGTTTGCATTAACATAGCACAACCTCAAAATGTACAAAGCAAATCTAAAAGAATAGGAGAAATAGATAAAAATATCCTTATGATAAATATAATTGAATTTCATAACTCTGATTTTTATAACGCTCTCTACATGCTGGCTTCTGGAACAAACCCAAAGCCTAGTTCAGTAAAAGCAAGAACTTGGGAGGGAGGGTAATTGATTTCATGTGTGCAGATAAGTAAGGCTTGGTTTCATCTACAAATAATATCTAGAAGAGGGCATGGCCTGCATATCAATCAGATAATGAAAAGCCCCTAAAGGGAGAAAAGTAAATGCTTAAAAGCTCTTTCTTCAAACAAAAAGTATTAAAATTATATTAAAATTAAGACTCCATTGGTACAAACACTAATACAATGAAGCTGGAGTTACATTCTTTCTTCCCCTTTATAAATAAATAAATAAATAAATAAATACACACATACATACATACATAAAGTTTATTTTATTTTATATATATTTTATTGAGTATGCTATTACAGTTATCCCATTTTCCCCCCTTTATCCTCCACCCTGCACCCCATCCCATCATTCCCACACCTCTTAGTTCATGTCAATGGGCTGTACATAATCAGTTCTTCAGTTTCTTAATTTCCTATAGTATTCCTAGCCTTCCCCTGTCTACTTTATTTTATCTTTTTTGTCAACATTTTCCCGCCACTGCTTTCCCCAGCCCCACCCACCCCCACCTTCCACCCTCAGTCCTTCCCCACATTTGGCTTTGTCAATGGGTCCTTTATGCATGTTCCTTGATGACCCTCCCTCTTCTGTTCCCCTGTCATTGCCCTCCCTCCTCCCCTCTGGATACTGTCAGTTTGTTTTTTATTTCAATGTTGCTGGTTATATTTTGCTTGCTTGTTTATTTTGTTTAGATTCCACTTGTAGGTGAGATCATATGATATCTGTCTTTCACTGCTTGGCTTATTTCACTTAATATAATGCTCTCCAGTTCCATCCATACTGTTGCAAAGGGTGGTAGCTCTTTCTACTTTCTGCTGCATAGTATTCCATTGTGTAAATGTACCATGGTCTTTTGATCCACTCATCCTTGAGTTCTGAGAAAATGCTTGATATGATTTCAATTTTCTTAAATTTGTTGATGCTTGTTTTGTGTCCTATCATGTGGCCTATCTTTGAAAATGTTCCATGTGCATTTGAAAAGAATGTATAGTTTGCTTCTTTGAGATGAAAGGTTCTATATATATCAATTAAGTCTATTTGATCTAATGCATCATTCAGTTCCACAATATCTTTGTTGATATTCTGTCTGGATGATTATTCCATTGTTGACAGTGGGGTATAAAAATCCCTTACTATAAGTGTGTTGCTGTCTATATCTTTCTTGAAGCCCTCCAGTATTTTCCTTATATATTTAGGTGCTCCTATGTTGGGTGCATATAGGTTTAAAATGTTTATGTCTTCTTGATGGATCCTTCCTTTAAGTATGATGAAGTGTCCTTCTCTGTCTCGTTTTATGGCCTTTGTTTCGAAGTCTATTTTGTCTGATATAAGTATTGCTATCCTGGCTTTTTTTCCTGTCCATTGGCTTGGAATATTTTTTTCCAACCCTTTATTTTCAGTCTGTGTAGGTCTTTTGTTCTGAGGTAGGTCTCTTGTAGGCAGCATATGTGAGGGTCATGTTTTCTTATCCATTCAGCTATGTTGTGTCTTTTAATTGGAGCATTTAATCCATTTACATTTAAGGTTATTATTGACAGGGACTTATTCATTTTTTCTCTTTGTACTTGAGTTCCTCTCTCTCTCACTCTTTCTTCACCTTCTTAAAGCAGTCCCTTTAGCATATCTTGCAATGCTGGTTTGGTAGAGGTGTATTCTTTTAGGCTTCTTTTGTCTGGGAAACTCCTTATTTTGCCTTCCATTTTAATTGAGAGCCTTGTTGTTAGAGTAGTCTTGGTATCAGGCCTTTGTTTTTCATTATTTGGAATACTTCTTGCCATTCCCTTCTGTCATGAAGTGTTTCTGTGGAGAAATCAGCTGCTAGAATTATCGGGTCTCCCTTGTAAATTATTTCTTGTTTCTCTCTTACTGCTTTTAAGATTCTCTTTTTGTCCCTGATATTTGCCATTTTAATTATTATGTGTCTTGCAGTGGGTCTCTTTGGGTTCCTCTTGAATGGGACCCTCTGTGCTTCCTGGACTTGTAGGACTTTTTTTCTCCTCAAATTAGGAAGTTTTCCATCATGACTTTTTCCAACAGGTTTTCTATCCCTTGCTCCTCTTCTTCCCATTCTGGTATTCCGATTATACTGACATTATTATGTTTCATGTTGTCCTGCATTTCCCTTAAAACTTCTTCATTCTTTTTGAACCTTTTTTCATTTTCTTGCTCTTTCTGGAAGTTTTTTCTACCATGTCCTCCAGCTCACTGATTCAATCCTCTGCTTCATCTGGCCTGCTTTTGATTCCTTCTACTGTGTTCTTCAATTCAGAAATTGTATTCTTCATTTCCTCTTGGTTCCTTTTGATAGTTTCTCTGTCTTTTTTCATGCTAATATAGTTTGCAGTAAGTTCCTCATCATTTCCCTTCAGGTTTTTTGTAATTCTTACTAAGCTCTTTGAGTTCATTGAGCTTCCTTATAAACACTGTTTTGAACTCAATATCTGATAGTTTACTTGCCTCTATTTCATTTATTAGTCTTTTGAGGGATTCCTCCTTTCCTTTTGATTGGGGGTTGTTTCTTTGTCTTCCCATTATTTGGCTGCCAGAGCAAAACCATAAAGCCCAGGAAATAAACCCATGACCACAAAAATAACTGCCCCCTGCAATCCCACTATCAACAGCAAATGAACCAGTACTAGGAAGGCTGTAAAGAGATGAAGACTATTACAAGAAAGGAGAGAAATAAACTATAGTATAAAATCTAGTGTCTTAATATGCACCAACTTGATGGACAAGAAATGAATGTTAAAAAGCTATGTAGGAAAGAAAATATCACAAATATTGGAGAAGACCACAGTGGATTTCATCTCCATAGCCTCTGGTATTTACCACTGTTTTTTCTTTCTGGATCAAACTCTGGTGATGTCAGATGTTGACCCCATCTGACCTCAGGCAGCCTGTTTGAGACTTCCTGGGATCTACTGTCTGTGGCTGTCTCCTTCAGTTGTTAATCTAGTCACTCTGTGCTCAGCCGTCAGGCTTAAGCACCATTGGGTGGGGCTGAATCCCTCCTGGGGTTGCTGCTAATGTTTCCCCTCAGGCTGCTGCTGCTGGGGGTAGGGGGGAGTGGTCTGTGTGATCTTGATGGCTGCTGCTTTATGGGGAACAGTTCAGCACCAAGATTCCAAAGGCTACTCTCTCAGTTCTCTCCCCAAGGTCTCCATCTCCATTCTCTCTTCAAGCATCTCTGGTCCACTCTGTCCCCCTTTTGCAGGGATCTACTGTCTGTGGCCGCCACTCTGCACTCAGCAGTCAGGCTTAAGCACCACAGGGCCAGGGCAGAGTCCCTCCTGGGGGTGGGGTGATTGTGTCCTCTCAGGTTGCCGCCACTCAGGGGAGTGGTCTGCCTGAGCAAGATGGCTGCTGCCATGTGGGAGTGACTCAGCACTGGGATCCCAGCAGCTGCTCTCAGTAGCTACTCACAGTTAAATATTTACTATGTTTAAGATAGTAAAATATGTGTGAAAAATGCTTAGTGGCTCACAGTCTATGTATAACTGTGTTTAGTAATATATGTGTGAAACACTTTGCTTAATTGTGCATGGAACATCTATTATGTTTATTGATATAGGTCTGAAATACTACAATACAGTGAGATTGTTGGCTTTTCTAAAAAGACAGAAAGGTGTAGTAAAAAAAAAATGTTTAGATTTTCAGGTCCAACACACATGGATTAAAATCCCAGTTTGAAACTTGCATCCTCAGATATCATTTAACTTCTTTGAATATATTTTTGTCTTAAAATGGGGTAACAATGTTACCTTTCCAATGTCTGTAAGAATTAGAGTTAAGCTACTAGCATCAAACCTGTTTCTGGAGCCCATACTGACATTCACAGCCCAAAGTCACTTCACTTTGTGGAAGATTTCTAAGCTTCCAAGCCAAGTTCATACCATCCAAGTTCAAGAACAACCCCCGACACTAACTCTACAGGCCATACAGCAAGGTCTTTTCCACAGGGATGAATTTATGCCTAAGTTTTTGCAACACAAATTTAAAACATACTGATATTCAAAGAGTAACTTAGCTATTTATGATGCTGTTTAAATGTTCCTTTACCCTTTGCTGAAGTAGTGAGGCTTGGCTGTTCCTTTCTACCAGAGGTAGTAAAGAGAGAAGCATGATCTTCACCTTCCACATGCTCATATTGCTCTTAAAATGAAATACAGATATAAAAGTGTGCTAAATAAATGTATTTAAATAAAATTTGAATAACTTTTTCTCATAAATTGTTTCATTATTTAATAATAATCTTCTGAAAGCCTACTGGTGTTAAATAAGATGCCCACTTTAAGCCCCAGATCTAGGGACTAGGAAAAAGTTGCTTTGCTTTCACATTAGAAATTGGCTGCACAAAGACCAGATTTTGATACCCCCTAACTTTACCAGATATTAAGTATTTTGAAAAAAGGAGAGGGAATTATGAATGAAATAAGATCATATTATATATTTTCCATTTCTTAAACAAACTCATCTCAGGTCCCTACAAAACCAATGGTGAGAAGTTGTCTGTCACCAGAAACAACCATCTCTACTACCAGCAACACTCAGTGACACTGGGAAATTCATCATCTTTCCAGGCTGTTGAGGCCTGGGGTGCATGAGGGTGGCGGGAGTCACCAAGCAAAGAGCAGATGGGTATAGAAGAGATCCCTTCTGACAGACAGCTGGGTCCCCAATTGTCCCCCAAGCTCAGCTGTCTCCTTCCTCTCAGGGCAGAGCAGGCATTTAGTAAGAAGAGAAGCTCCGTGAAGGGAATTCCCAGGCCCAATCAAATGTGGACAAACTTTGAGGCTGATAAAACATGCATTTTATGAGCTTCTCACAAAGTAAATTAAAATTACTAAACCACAATCTGTGGAACTTCTTTTTAAATTAAATCACTTATTTTGTTTGCTTTAGAAAACATGGTTTCAGCTAAGGTTTATATTTTGCTGTTTAAAAAAAGAAAAACTGATAGCGTAAAACTAGATCAATTTCCATATACTTATGGCTAAAGGACATCTCTAAATATGATTCATGAAACTTTTAAAAAAGACAAACTTGGAGGTCTAGCTCAAGTGTTTTGCAAATTTTAATCTTAGTCTTTCTGCAGGAATGTGGGCAATTGGTTACATGGTATAAGGATGAGGGTTTAGATGCCAGAAAAGAAGAAACAGTAGCTCTAAGGGAGGAAGTTCATATCAGCTGCAGAAAAGTAGTACTTCCTACCTCAGTTTGCTCTAGTTCTCTAGAAAAAATATAGTAGAAACTGTAGCTCTAAACTTTGTACTGGTTGCTGGATTTATTTGACCAGTTTACTAAAACACTTGTTTGGTCAAATCACAACAAAAGTCAAATTTATATGTGTCACTTCCTTAACTCTCCTATCCTAGTTTCAACACTACAAAAGCACTAATGAGTAACAAATATGAATAATATTCAGGTAGCCAAAAAAAAAAAAGAAGAAGAAGAAGAAAAAGATTCAGATAATCTACAAAACTGAACTAAATCCCAGAATTAATGAATATAAATTATGTATACATTATACATTGAACTAAGTGAAGACCAGGGCACTAAAATATGTGTGTAAACAAGGATACAGTATCAGCAGAGGTGTTATAAAGGTGCTCAGGTGTATAATGGGCTATCTTAACATTTGTTCTTGTGTACTGAGCGTTTCAAAATACATTTTCTATTTTCATAGATTACAGAAGTTGTTGTTACCTTTAGGGAGCATCATAAAAATAAATGAAATGGCATTACCATAACCAGAGAGAGGAGGGTGAAAGGAAGTTAAATACATTAGGTGATTTATATATTAAAATGTTGTTTTCCTTTACTTTAGAAAGCTAGTGGTTTGTGACAGGAGAGAATAGGTTGCAAAAGGGTTAAAGTCACCTCAAAGAATCATTGACACACAAGCATAACCCCTGACCAGGCCACTAACTGTTTTCTAGTGTTTCATGTAAAACTCAAAATTGAATTTGCTAACAGACGTGGAAAATTAAATTCCCTGGAGAAAGTTGCAAGAGCTTACATTTTGCTATAGGAGAAATAGAACATTAATGGAAGTTGCACAATATCTGTCTTTTCTAATCAAAATCTCAACAGGGCCCTGAACAGTACATGCCTCAAAGGAAGCACCACTGAGCGAGGAAGAAAAGCTCCCCTTTGTGCAAGACCTGCCAGGTCTATTAGGAAAATGAATGATGGATGAGGGATACTCAGCCAGAAAACAAATCACATCTTTGAGAAGTTGAACATGCATTTAGGTTGTTTGTATGCTTTTGGTGATTTGGGCAAAGAAACTATCAAAATGAGATTTTAAGGACTGACTTTTAAGCCTATAGACCTAATAAAATGAAAAACTAACAAGCTAAAGGAAAAATAGGAAGGCAAGGGGGAACATTCACTTGAACCCAGAAGATGTGGTCTGGCATGAAATTTCCATGACTCACTCATTCTGTGACTTACATAAGTAATTTAACTTTCATTTTTATGGGGGGAAAATGATAATACCACTAACTTCTTCACAGGATTGCAGTATCACTGTACACATGAAGGGCTTGACTGATATTAGCTATGATTACATCATCATGCCTGATGCAGACATTTAATTAGCAATGCTCTGGCATGTCCAATGCAGAGATCAAGATGGCATATTGCCTGGGAAAGGACCAGCAGGCTGTCCCCTAGAAGACCTCAGGGACTTGTTTTCATTATCTTTGTCAATTTACCATAATATAGGATTCAGCCCTCATAAGCAGACTCAAGTCCCTGATTTTTCAGCACCAGGAAAATAAAGGCACCCTGGCTGGTGTCGCTCAGTTAATTAAGGGTCAGCCTGAGAAACGAAGGGTCACCAGTTTGATTCTCAGTCAGGGCACATGCTTGGGTTGCCAGGCAGGTCCCCAGTTGGCAGTACACAAGAGGCAACCACACATTACTGTTTCTCTCCCTGTTTTTCTCCCTCCCTTCCTCTCTCTCTAAAAATTAAAAAATAAAAAGGTCTCTCTCGTAAAGTAAAGAAAAGAAAAGGAAAGAAAAAGAAAACAGATGCTTTTCTGTAATAGCAGAATCACTTCAACCAACTGAGGTATAAAACCAAAATTGCAATTTAATTAATTTAAAATGAAAATTCTAATTTGTGCAAGAACAGATACATGCTTTTACATGTCCATCCCATTCTCTCCCTGAAAACAGACCTACACGGAAAACTAAGTCATAGAAGGAAGAAGACTGCAAGCAAGGGCTCCTGTGATTAGGTAATTAGCATATTTCAGGTATCTATCTTTCTAAAGGTCCTCAGGTGTACCCTAGCCCCAATGCTATCTGAGATGTGACCTGCCTCCTGGATCAGAACTTGGGTATATTGTCTATGTGGCTGTCCCATCTCCATTGTAGGGGAGGCAAACCGTTGAGACTATGGCAGGGAGTGCAAGTAGGAAGGTGACAGGAAATAGAACTAAAAAGTAAGCATGGACCAGAGCATATACCTTTTATAAAAATGTCTGCTAAAATATACATGAGTGTCTGGGAATGTCTTCTGGGTCTTAAGTGAAAGAAGTTGTATAGGTTTTCCTGCCTTCAGTTTAGAAGGAAAATACCTCTCAGGTTGCATTGTTTTGTTTTGTTTTTCTTCCTGGAAGGTTCTCTCACATTATTAAGAAGTGCCCCATTATTAGTCATATCCCCAGCTCTGGTGGTCTGGATTAGAAGCAGATCATTTACCATTTTATCATACTGTGCCTCATGCAGGATGTTACTATAGCACCATGGGCTGATGGGAGCATGCAGGGTACAGAACAGGTGACTTATAGGCAGTATTAAATGGCCAAAGTGAGTAAAAGTAGGATACCAAGATTGTTTCCAAAGAATTCTTGAACCAAAGAACTAGTGCTGTTATTATTACCAAACTCTGACATTTAAATATCCTCATGATGAAAAGGAAACCAGTCATATGGGGAAATATGTTTGCCAATGATATCTCAGATAATGGTTTGATCTCCAAAATATACAAAGAACTCACATGACTCCACTCCAGAAAGAAAAACAATCCAATTAAAAATAGGCAAAGGACCTGAAAAAACACTTCTCCAAAGAGGACATACACAGGGCCCAGAGACACATGAAAGGATCCTCAGCATCACTAGCCATCAGAGAGATCTAAACCAAAACCACAGGGAGATACCACTTCACCCCAGTCAGAATGGCCATCATAAACAAATCAACAAACAACAAGTGCTGGCAAGTATGTGGAGAAAAGGGAACCCTAATGCACTGTTGGTGGGAATGCAGACTAGTGCAGTCACTGTGAAGAACAGTATGGAATTTACTCAAAAAACTAAAAATGGAACTGTCTTTTGACCCAGCAATTCCACTGCTGGGGTTATACCCTTAGAATCCTGAAACACCAATTCAAAAGAATCTATGCACCCCAGTGTTCATAGCAGCACAATTTATGATAACCAAGTGTTGGAAGCAACCTGAGTGCCCATCAGTAAATCAGTGTATCAAGAAACTAAAGTGCATTTACACAATGGAATACCACACAGCAGAAAGAAAGAAGAAGCTCCTAACCTTCACAACAGCATGGATTGAGCTGGAGACCATTATGCCAAGTGAAATAAGCCAGGTAGTGAAAGACAAATACCATATGATCTCACCTATAAGTGGAACCTAATCAACAAAGCAAACAAGTGAGCAAAAATATAATCAGAGACATTGAAATAAAGAACAAACTGACAGTAACCAGATGGGAGAGGAGAGGGGAATAATGGGGAAAAGAAGAGGAAGGGGTGTCAAGGAACATGTATAAAGGACCCACGGACAAAGCCAAAGGGAAGTAGGATTGAACATGAAAGGTAGGAGCGGGTAGGTGGGGGAGAATAGTGGTGGAAAAATGGAGACAACTGTACTTGAACAATAGAAATAAATAAATAAATAAATATCCTCAAGTGCCTGCCAAACTCACCGCAGGCTTGAAATACCATCATAAGGTAAAATGACCAACTGATCTAACTCATAGGAACTCCTGCAAAAAATATTTCTATTACAGTGTCTTTTGTTCTTATCAGATGCTTATACCACTGTCAAAAATATTATTGATCCATGGGGGACTTTATTATTGTTCTCCTATTTGAGAATTTAGTTTAAAAAATAGTAATAGCCAACCAAAAGAGATAAAAAAAAAATAGAAGAAAAGATGGCACCAAACAGAAAGGAATAATGTTTGTTTTATAGAGAAAAAAATTTTTAATATTTGGAATAAAAAACAACATCAATTTAAACATGAGGAGGAAAATGAAAATAGTCTTTGATGTTAATGATAAATATTTATTAAATGATTGCTATGTGCAAAGCATTGGTTATAAACATTTTATATGTGCTATCTCATTTAGCCATCACAAAATCCCTATGAAGTAGGTACTATTATCCCCATTTTAGGTGAGGAAATCAAAAATAAAAAGGCTGTGATATTTATTTTGAGAGAGAATATTTTCACTGTTTCTCCAGACCACTTGTTACACAATTAATAGAATCTGAGTACAGTTCAAAGTTACACACTCTGTGTTATGCCAGGTCAAAAGGCACCACAACTTGTCAAATAGTATACAAATCCTCTATGATCAAGACAGCATGGATGATGCTTTAAGGAAACCAGGTACACTGCAAAAACCTGTTCTGTAATGCACAGGTCTGGTCAGTCCCCTAAAATGTAATGCTGCATTGCCAAGACTTCGAGAGAGCCTGAGAGAATTCAGTTAACCTATAAAGTCACTTTTAGCCCAATTTTCTGATACCACATTACAAAAGAGCTCCTCTGTACAACATCCAACAATAAGAATCAATGGACATTAAATTAAGATGAGCCAAAGTCTGAAAGAAGGTGATAGAACAGGCAGCTGGCTGAGGTTTCACCTTCCACTACAGCTAAATATTTCATCTTCCCCAAGCAAGTGAAATGACTGGCCCACACCTAATTAAACCTCACAGTGATTTTGCTATATGCTACCTTTACAGAAATGACAGACAGATGGCCTCACCAGTAGTAAGCCACAGGAATCAATAGCTGACATTTACTCGATAAATACAAATTGAAATTAGCTAGCTGCACTTTTTATTCAGCAAATTTGCCCGAAATCAATTCCTGTGCATGCGTAGACTATGGAAATTGGTTTTAAATTGATTTGTTTCTTCCTTAGCTAATTATAGTATACAAGTAAATGAATAATCAATTGCTAACTCTACTCTTACTGCATACATTTCAATGAGCAAAACAAGGTTGTCAAAGATGGATATTGTTATGGTCTTTTCAAAGAGAGGCTACTAAGCATTCACTTACATTGTAATATATCAGCTATTTAATGATAATTTAAAGACTGCCTTCTTTGTTGAACAAATATAACTTCCCCTACTATTAGATAAGCTTATAGAAAGTTCTCAATTATATCAAGAGCATGCTGAGAAAAATAAAGCTTAGCAGAGTGTCTAACAGATGGAGAGTTTTCAGCCAATGTTAGCTATTATTGATGCAGCGGGTGTTGCAACACTGGGTAATCATGAGAAAATTCAAGCTTTAAATCCTAGATCCATCACCCTTTGACCCAATAATTCTATTCTTGGATATACGGCCAACAGAAATGAGTTTTTATGTCCACCAAAAAAAAAAAGAAAAAAGAAAAAAGAAAGAAAGAAAGAAAGAAAGAAAGAAAGAAAGAAAGAAAGAAAGAAAGAAAGTTGTAAATTAATTCACCTTCAAGTTTTTACAGTTGCCCATCAACTGTAGAGAAGATAAATTGCAGCAAATTTATATCCAGTGCTGAGAAAGAAGAAACACTGATACACACAGCATAGATGAAGCTCATAGACAAAATACTGAGTCAGGCACCAGAGGATATACTGCACATATACTGTGATTCTATGTATACGAAGTTCAAGTACGGGAAAAAGTAATAGATGGTGAAAGAGGCTTCTTCAGCGGTGGTAACTTTGGGAAGAGTTAGTGCCTGGAAAGGTACATAAAGGAGCTTTCTAGGGAACTTTGATCCAGGTTGTGTTACATGGGTACATACATACAAAATTGTGTCCAGTAGAAAACCTAAAATTCATCAACATTATTGTTATATCACAATTCTTTCACTTATTGTGTCATCTTAGATACATTTTCCTCTCTAAACTTCTTTTTCTTGATCTATAAAATGGAGATAATATTACTAACTCCTAGGAAGGGGATGACATAGAAACATAATAATTCACGTGAAGCATTTAGCACAGAGTCTTGTAGACAACAAGTGTTTGATAAATGTATCCTATTATGTCTCACTGAGAATGCAATCATAAGCAGGGAGGAATTAGGAGTTATAAATTGCTTGAAAAAACATAAGATAGAAGCTGCATTAGATCAAATGGATTTAACTGACACAGAGGTGGATTTAACAGCAGGTGCACCAGGCACACGCTCTGGGCCCCGACTTCTGAAGGCATGTATTTTTATTTTCCCTGTCTCTCTCTTTTTTTTTAAGGGGCCCAATATTTTCTTCTGTACCCGGGGCCTCAACCGACCTTAATCTGCCTCTGGTCATATATAGAACTTCTCATCGCAAAGAAACAAAATACACATTCTTTTCAAGTGCACATGGAATATTTTCAAAGGTAGACCACATGATAGGACACAAAACAAGTCTCAACAAATTTAAGAAAATTGAAGTCACATCAAGCAATCATATCTCACCTCACAACTTGAAACTAGAAACTAACCTCAAAGGAAAAACTCAAAAACACTCAGATTCATGGAAACTGAATAGTATGCTATTAAACAATGAATGGGTCAATTATGAGATCAAGGAAGAAATCAAAAACTTTCTGGAAACAAATGAAAATGAACACACAACAGTCCAAAACCTATGGGACACAACGAAGGCAGCCCTGAGAGGTAAGTCCATAGCAATACAGGCCTACGTAAAAAAGATAGAAACATTTCAAATGAATAACCTAAACCTACCTCTACAAGAACTGGAGAAACAGCAACAAACAAATCCCAGAGTGAGCAGAAGGAAGGAAATAATCAAGATCAGAGCAGAATTTAGTGACATAGAGACTAAAAGAACAATTCAAAGGATCAATAAATCCAGGAGATGGTTCTTTAAAAAGACAAACAAAACTGACAAGACTTTAAGCAGGCTCATCAAGAAAAAAAGGGAGAGGACCCAAATAAATAAAATCAGAAATGAAAGAGGAGAAATTACAACTGATACCACAGAAATACAAAGGATTGTAAGAAATTATTACAACTATATGCCAAGAAATTTGAAAACCTGGGCAAAATGGACAAATTTCTAGATATATATAATCTTCCAAAACTGAATGAAGAAGAAGCAGAAAGCCTGAAAAGACAGATAACAGCTGGTGAAATTGAAGCAATAATAAAAAAATTCCTGGCACACAAAAACCCTGGACCAGAGGGTTTCACAGAATTTTACGAAACATTTCAGGAAGAGCTATCCCCGTCCTTCTCAGACTATTCCAAAAAATCCAAGAACAGGGGAGACTCCAAAATTCTTCTTATGAAGCCAGCATCATCCTAATCCCAAAACCAGATGAAGACACAACAAAGAAAGAAAACTACAGGTCATTATCGCTGATGAACATAGATGCTAAAATCCTGAACAAAATATTGGCAAACTGCATCCAGCAATAAGTTAAAGAGATCATACACCATGATCAAGTGGGATATATCCCAGGGATGCAAAGATGGTACAATATTCACAAATCAATAAATGTAATACATCACATAAAGAAAAGGAACGACAAAAATCACATGACTGCATCAATAGATGTGGAAAAAGCATTTGATAAGGTACAGCACCATTTATGATAAAAACACTCAGCAAAGTGGGAATAAAGGAGGCATACACAACATAATAAAAGCTATATATGAAAAACCTACAGCCAACATCACACTCAACAGGCAAAAACTAAAAGCTTTCCCACTAAGATCAGGAACAAGACAAGGATGTCCACTTTCACCACTTCTATTCAACATAGTATTGGAAGTCCTAGCCACAACCATCAGACAAGAAAAAGAAATAAAAGGCATTCAAATTGGAAAGGAGGAAGTAAAACTGTCATTGTCTGCAGATGACATGATAGTGTACATAGAAAACCCTACAGACTCCACCAAAAAACTTCTTGACCTAATACGGGAATTTAGGAAAACAGTACAATACAAAGTCAGTATTCAGAAATCAAAGGCATTTTTGTACACTGACAATAAAATAGCAGAACCAGAAATCAGGAAAAAAGTCCCATTTGCTATAGCAACAAGAAAAATAAAGTAGCTAGGAATAAACCTAACCAAGGAGGTAAAAGACCTGTACTAAAAAACCACACAACACTGAAGAAAGAAACTAAGGGAGACACAAATAAATGGAAACATATACCAGCCTCATGGATTAGAAGAATTAATATTATCAAAATGTCCGTACTACCCAGAGCAATTTATAGATTCAATGCAATGCCTATTAAAATACCAATGACATATTTCACATATAGAACAAACATTTCAAAAATTTATATGGAACTATGAATGACCCAGAATAGTTGCAGCCATTTTGAGAAAGGAAAGCAAAGTAGGAGGGATCACAAAACCTGATATCAAGCTACAGTACAAGGCCACTCTAATCAAAACAGTCCGCTACTAACATAAGAACAGACACATAGATCAGTGGACCAGGATAGAGAGCCCAGAAATAAACCCATGTCTCTATGGTCCATTAATACTCGACAAAGTGGGCAGAAGCATAAAATGGAGTAAAAATAGCCTCTTCAACAAATGGTGTTGGGCCATCTGGACAGCTACATGCAAAAAAATGAAACTTGACCACCAACTTAGACCATACAACAAAATAAACTTAAGATGAATAAAAGACTTAAATATAAGTAGCACGCCATAAAAGTCCTAGAGGAGAACATACACAGGAGAATCACTGGTATTCCATGCAGCAATATTTTCACCGATATATCCCCAGAACAAGAGAGATAAAATAAAGAATAAAGAAATGGGACTTCATCAAAATAAGAAGCTTCTGCATGGCTAAAAACATCAGCAAATGAAAAGAGAATCAATCATATGGGAAAATATATTTGGCAATGATACCTCAGACAATGGCTTGGTCTTCAAAATATATAAAGAACTCACAACTACACTCCAGGAAGACAAACAATCCAATTAAAATGGGCAAAGGTCCTGAACAAACACTTCTCCAAGGAGGACATACACAGGGCCCAGAGACATATGAAAGGATGCTCAACATCATTAGCCTTCAGAGAGGTGCAAATTAAAACCACAATGAGGCACCACTTCACCCCAGTCAGAATGGCCATCATAAACAAATCAACAAAAAACAAGTGCTGGCAAGGATGTGGAGAAAAGGGAACCCTAGTACACTGTCAGTGGGAATGCAGACTGGTGCAGCCACTGAGGAAAACAGTTTGGAATTTCCTCAAAAAACTAAAAATGGAACTGCCTTTTGAACCAGCAGTTCCACTGCTGGGATTATACCCTAAGATTCCTGGCACAACAATTCAAAAGAACCTGTGTACCTCAATGTTCATAGCAGCACAATTTATAATAGGCAAGAATTGGAAGCATCCTAAGTACCCAACAGATCAAAAACCTGTGGTACATTTACACAATGGATTACTATGCAGCAGAAAGAAAGAAAAAGCTACTACCCTTCACAACAGCATGGATGGAACTGGAGAGCATTATGCTATGTGAAATAAGTCAAGCAGTGAAAGACAGATACCATATGATCTCACCTATAAGTGGAACCTAATCAACAAAACAAACAAGCCAGCAAGATATAACCAGCGACACTGAAATAAAGAACAAACTGACAGTAATCAGAGGGCAGGGGGGAGAAGGATAATGGGGAAAAGAAGTGGAAGGGGTGTCAAGGAACATCTATAAAGGACCGATGGAGAAAGCCAAAGGAGGGAAGGATTGAGGGTGGGGGACGGGGTTGGGGGGTGGGGGCAAGGGAAAGTGATGGTGAGAAAATGGAGACAACTGACTTGAACAATAATAAAAAAAATTTATTTTTTAAAAAAGAAACATAAGATAGAAGCCAACATCACAAATAAACTTGACTTTAAGATAAACAAATACATCTAATCTTATGTTTATAAATTTGAGAGCAAATTTTAAATTCTTGGCTTTCTAAATAATATGTCCCACAAAATTTATTCACATAACAAATTACTCCAATGAAGTTAAAATATTATTCAATGTATCCAAAAGATAGGTGTACATTTTGCTTTTAAGGTGTATCTCAGGTAAAGCTGCAATCTCTCTGGGCCCTAAACCACCTGTTCTAGAAAGTTGGCACTTGGGACAGAGACTAAAGATACCACAGGGTCTGGGAACCAATTTCTGCAGCAGTAATTTTCTCTAGGAAGCCAGTAATCAAAAGAGTTATAAGTATGTACTCACTTTTTGACTGAGCATAGGTTAGAATGAATTACTGGTCATGAAAACTGCTGAATCATTTTTTGGGAGGGCTTAGGATTAAGAGTAGGTTGGTTTTATCATGACTATTGCTGCAAAATTTCTAAAGTTAAATGAATAAATATGAGAACTATAAATTTAAGGAGCTGGCTAGAATAGCAGAGGAGCCTTTAGACATTCCCCAGGCCTGCAGAAAACCTGTACCATTGGGAATTCTTGTTTTTAGATGTTTTTCAAAATTTTGTAATAAATAATACAATCCATTGATCCATTTTTAAATATTTATATGAACCAATGAAAGAGTAACTGTCCCGAACCAAGGAAGTATGGAGGACATAAGAATACACAGTCCATATATATGTGCTGAGCAAAGTGGATGGGTTACTGGCTGTCCTCAACACCCACAGCCCATGAAGTCAGTCCTCTGTCCTACCCCTGTTTCTAGATCAGTGCTGTCCATTAGAACTGGGATAGTAGAAATGCTTTATAGCTGCTCCGTCCAACACTGTAGGCATTAACCATGTGTGCTACTGAGCAACTAAAATGTAGCTAATGTGACCAAGGAACTGAATTTTTCAACATATCAAATTTTAATTCGTTTAAATTTAAGCAGCTACAGATGGCTGGTAGTTTTTGTATTGTGCGGATAGTTCTTGCCTGTCAGATCTTGATGAGCCCAGGCTCTTCCAGTTGGGAGACACTAGTTTCCTGAATTTACTGACCCAATTCTTCCCATAGTCTGAGCCAGTCTTGAAGAAAACAAGACAATCCAGATGCTTCCATCCCATCACCCAACCTTGCTGACCCTGAATCTGTTCAACCACAGATGAGGCCCAGCTGCTCACAGGGCCTGAAACTCACTGCAGTTTGGGCCTAACCCCTCCTTGTACCCCTGGTTTTCTGCCCCAGTTTCCACTGAGCCTCCCGTTCACTGCTAGCAGAAGAGTCCTGCTGGGAATTCAAACCCAGATGACCAAGGCCTTGAGACTCTCTCTAGCTCTTGTCACCCATGCTCCCCGAAGTCCTGCTTCTGATCAAGCTGCTAAAATGAAGAGGTTTAGTACCCCAAAGCACATCCACTTGATTTTCACCCATTGCCAGAATCTGCCACTGCTCTCCCCATTAAGCCCTCAGCAACACCCTCAGGTGTCAGGCTAGAGAAAGGACTTGGGTTCCCCCACCCCTGTGGTGCCTGTCCAGAGCTTCCTCTTTCTCCCCATGGGGCCCATGGTTGCAGTTGGGGTCAAAACTCTTGATCCAGCCTAAAGTTATTCAGAGTGAAAATATATTCCCTGTAGCATTGCAAACACTCAGGTGTAAATGAACAGCTAGATCAAATATTTTTTAAATTTATTAATGATACCAGAACACAAAATATATGTTCTTTTATTCTATTTGTGGCAATAAAGACTACATCTAAGACCCTGGTAAAATACTGTGGATTATATAAAACCATCATATGCTCTGACATTGACTGTTGACATAATTTAGGGAAATGTCCATCAAAACTGGAAGGTTCATGTATGCAACTTGGCTTATAAATGCTTGACAGGAACATAAATGTGTGAATCCTCCAAACATAACTGTCTATATGAGTTGCAGTATTTCAGAATGAACTGGCTATTTCTGAGGTATGTGAAGCTGATCCATTCACTGAAGGATAATTTAATTCATCATTCTGTCTGAGAAAGAGGAGAGGTGACATTGCTGGCCTACGGCTTTGAACTCTGTCATATACACTTGGCAGCCCTTCATTTTGGGAAGTGTAGACTTGAAAATAACATCCTTTGGGTTCTGAATGTTCTGGTTGGAAATTCATATTTCTCAGCTGAGAAATGTGAGGGCAAATAGTACTTGAAGAAAGTGCAGTCTTGTTGCTATTTTCGTGATGTGATGAAAGATTCTTGCTACTTTGAGATTCCCTGAATTAATCTTTCAGGATCCTTAAATGTTTTTTCTTCTGAATGATCTGAAACAACTTGGAAATAAAATGGAACAGCTTTGAAAAGTCTAAAAAAATCAGACTACATAGCAGTATACTTAAAAATGCAAACAACATTCAGTTGTTAAGGGACTGTTTTTCTAGCTGTTTATTTCTTCTTTCTTCTTCTGCATTTTTCTACCAATGACTTTTACCTCCACCTGCTGGTGCACCAAGGGAATGAAATGGAAATTAAATTCAAGCAAGTAAATGAAATGATTTGCTGCAGGAAATAGACATGCAAGTCCAGGAAGCATAGCATTCCAACCAAGATGGATGCAAAGAGGCCCACTCCAAGACACATCATAATTAAAATGCTAAAGGTTAAAGGTAAGGAGAGAATCTTAAAAGCAGCAAAAAACAATCAGAACAATGAGAAGAAAAAAGAATCCAAAAAGGTGAGGATAGTGGAAGCAGCCACTGGAACAACTTCAAGTTTTCACATCATAGGAGTTCCAGAAGGAGAAGAGGAAGGGCAAGAAATTGGAAATCTGCCCTGGTTGGGGTGGTTCAGCAGATTAAGTTCTGGCCTGTGAACCACAGGGTTGCCAGTTCGATTCCCAGTCAGGGCACATGCCTGGGTTGCAGGTCTGGTCCCCAGTAGGGGGCTCTCTAGAGGCAACCACACATTGATGTTTCTCTCCCTTTCTTTCTCCTTCCCTTCCCCTCTCTAAAAATAAATAAATTAGAAATCTACTTGAAAAAATAATGAAAGAAAACTCCTCTAATTTAGTGAGGGAAATAAACATGCATAGTCCAGGAAGCACAGAGAAGCCCAAACAAGATGGATGCAAAGAGGCCCACTCTGAGACACATCATAATTAAAATGCCAAAGGTTAAAGGTAAAGAGAGAATCTTAAAAGCAGCAAAAAAAAAAAAGAAGTTAGTTAACTACAGGGGAGTTCCCATAAGCCTGTCAGTTGATTTCTGAAAAGAAATTTTGCAGGCTAGGAGGGACTGGCAAGAAATATTCAGTCATAAAAAGCAGGGACCTACAGCCAAGGTTGCTCTACACAGCAAAGATATCATTTAGAATTGGAGGGTAGATAAAGAGCTTCCCAGATAAAAATACAACTAGAAGAGTTCATCATCACAAACCATTATTAAATGAAATGCTAAAGAGATTTATTTCAGAACAATAAGAAGATCAAAACTATAAAGAAAAAAATGGCAATAAATATATACCTATCAAAAATTGAATCTAAAAAAACAACTAAACAAACAAGAACAGAGACAGAATCATGGTTACAGAGAGTACTTTGATGGGTGCCAGATGGGAGGGAGGTTTAGGGGAATGGGTGAAGAGGTAAGAGGGGAGGGTAAGCAGTACAAATAGGTATTTACAGAATAGCCATGGGGATGTAGAGTACGGTATAGGAAATGGAGTAGCCAAAGAATCTATGCATGACCGATAGGCATTAACAATGGTGTAGGGATTGCCTGAGGGAGTGGGTGCGGGGGGGTGCTGGTTGGAGGAGGGCAATGGGGAAAACTTGGGACAGCTGTCATACATAATCATTAAAATATAATTAAAAAATAAATGATTTGTTGGAATCTAATGAAGATTTGGAGGGAGTAATGGATAAACTTATAATTTAAAATAAAGTTTCTAAAAATTACAGATGTATTCATTAATCTGTTTACTCTTTATGTTAAGTATTACGAGTGAGATGCAAAAATAGTAACAATACCTTCACTAAACTTATCTCCATCTATCAACACCAAATTCAGTGATTTTTGCCATTACTCATGTGTCATCTTTTCAATAATCCCACTGACAGTTTTTTATCTTTGTTAATGTTGTATTGTTTATACTAGTACAGTTGTCCCAATATTTTTCCTCTTCACCCCCTCACCCGCTTTCATAGTCAGTCCCCACTCTGTTGTTCATGTCCATGGGTCCTTCAATATATGTTCTTTGACTAATCCCTTCCCCTTCTTTCAAACAGGTCCCATGTCCCTCCTCCCCTCATACAGCTGTCAGTCTGTTCCATGATTCTATGCTTCTGGTTTTATTTTGCTCATTATTTTATTTTGTTCATTAGATTCCTCTTATAAGAGTGATCACATGGTATTTGTCTTTCTCCGACTGGCTTATTTCACCCAGCGTAATAGCCTCCAGTTCCATCTGTCACAAAAGGTAGGAATTCCTTCTTTTTTTTTTCTGCTGCATAGTATTCTGTTGTGTAAGTGCATCACAGTTTTTTAATCCACTTATTTACTGATGGGCAGTTAGGCTATTTCAGCACTTGGCTATTGTAAATTGTGCTGCTATAAACATAAGAGTGCAGAAATTCTTTTGAGTTGGTGTTTCAGGATTCTTAGGGCATATTCCAAGCAGTGGAATCACTGAGTCAAATAGTTGTTCCATTTTTAATTTTTTGAGGAAATTCTTTACTCTTTTCCACAGTGGCTGTACCAGTCTGCATTCCCACCAACCATGTGCTAGGGTTCCCTTTTCTCCACATCCTCAGTAGCACTTGTTGTTTTGTTGATTTATGAATTTATAGCCATCTTGGCAGGTGTGAGGTGATATCTCACTGTGGTTTTAATCTGCATCTCTCTGATGGCTAGTATGTTGAGCATTTTTTCATGTGTCTATGGGCCATCTGTATGTCCTCCTTGGAGAGTTGTCTATTCAGGTCCTTTGCCTATTTTTTGATTGGATTGTTCGTTGTCTTCCTGGTGTTGAATCATATGAGTTCTTTTTATTTTTTTGGAGATTAAACCCTTTGTCAGATGTATCATTGGTAAGTATGTTCTCCAATACAGTTGGTTCCCTTTTCATTTTGATAATGGTTTCTTTAGCCATGTAGAAGTTTTTAATTTGATGTAGTCCCATTTTTTTCCCCTTATCTCCCTTGCTCTAGGTGATACATTGGCAAAAATACTGCCGCATGGAATATCTGAAATTTTACTGCCTATGTTTTCCTCTAGGACTTTTATGGTATCACAACTTACATTTGTCTTTCATCCATTTTGATTTATTCTGGTGTATGGTGTAAGTTGGTGGTCTAGTTTCATGTTTTTGTACATACCAGTCCAGTTTTCCCAGTACCATTTTTTGAAGAGATTGTTTTTATTCCATTGTATGTTCATTCCGCTTTGTCAAATATTAGTTGACCATAAAGACATGGGTTTATTTCTGGGCTCTCTATTCTGTTCCATTGATCTATGTGTCTGTTTTTATGCCAGTACCAGACTGTTTTGATTACGGCAGCCTTGGAGTATAGGTTGATATCAGGTATTGTTATCCCTACAATTTTGTTCTCCTTTCTCAAGATTGCTGAGGCCATTGTGGGTTGCTCATGGTTCCATATAAATTTTTGGAATATTTGTTCTAGATCCATGAAATATACCATCGGCATTTTAATAGGAATTGCATTAAATCTATAGATTGCTGTGGATACCATGGACATTTTAATGGTGTTAATTCTTCCAGTCTCTGAACACGGTATATGCTTCCACTTATTTCTATCTTCCTCAATTTCCTTCTTCAATGTTCTACAGGTTTCTGAGTATAGGTCTTTTACCTCCTTGGTTAAATTTATTCTTCAGTACTTTGGGGTTTTTTTTGTTGTTGCTATAGTAAATGGGATTTTTGTTGTTGTTGTTTCTCTTTCTGATAGTTCATTGTCAGTGTTCAAAACCACCAATTTCTGAATATTGATTTTGGATCCTGATACTTTGTCAAATTTGCTTATTTCACTTATTTTGAAATATTCACCTATAGGGTTTTCTATGTACACTATCACATCATATGCAAATAATGACAGTTTTACTTCCTCTTTTCCAATTTGGATGCTTTTTATTTCTTCTTTTTGTCTGATTGCTGTGTCTAGGAGTTCCAGGATAAGAGAGGTGAAAGTGGACACCCTTGTATTGTTCCTGATCTTAAGGGAAACGCATTTAGTTCTTAGCCCATTGAGTATGATGTTGGCAATAGGTTTTTTGTGTATGACCTTTATTATGTTGAGGTATGCTCCCTCTATTCCCACTTTGCTGAGTCTTTTATCATAAATGGGTACTGGATTTTATCAAATGTTTTTTCTGCATTTATTGATATGATCATGTGACTTTTGTTTTTCATTTTGTTTGTATAATGTATCAAATTTATTGATTTGCAAATATTGTACCATCCTTGCATCTCTGGAATAAATCCTACTTGATCATGGTATATAATCTTTTTAATGTATTGCTGGACCCAGTTTGCTAATATTTTGTTGAGGATTTTAGCATCTGTGTTCATCAGAGATATTGGCCTGTAATTTTCTTTCTTTATTGTGTCTTTTCCTAGTTTTGAAAGAGAATAATACTGGACTTGTAAAAAGAGTTTAGGATTCTTCCCTCTTCTTGAATTTTTTTGAATGTTCTGAGAAGGATTGATGTTAGTTCTTCTTTGAATGTTAGATAAAATTCTCTTGTGAATCCATCTGGTCCAGGGCTTTTGTGTTCCAGGAGTTGTTTTTTTTTATTACTGCTTCAATTTCACTAGTTGTTATTAGCCTATTCAAGTTTTCTGCTTCTTCCTGATTCAGTTTTGGAAGACTGTATGTTTCTAGAAATTTTCCCATTTTTCTCAGGTTGTCCAATTCCTTGTCCTATAGTTGTCATAGTAATTTCTTAGGATCCTTTGTATTTCTGTGGTATGTTATACTTTTCTTTCTTTTCTGAGTTTATTTATTTGGGTCCCCTCTCTTTTTTTCTTTATGAGTCTGGTTAAAGGTTTATCAATTTTGTTTATCTTCTCAATGAACCAGCTCCTGGATTTGTTGATCTTTTGAATCATGGTTTTGGGGGTGGTTTTTTTTTTTGTTTGTTTATTTTTTTTTCTGTCTCTGTGTTATTTAATTCTACTCTGATCTTGATTATTTCCTTCCTTCTACTGACTTTGGCCTGTGTTTGTTATTGTTCCCCTAGTTCTTGTAGATAGGGGGTTAGGTTGTTTATTTGAGATTTTTCTATCTTTTCTGAGTAGACCTATAATGCTATGAACTTTTCTCTCAGGACTGCTTTTGTTTGCTGTGTCCCATAGGTTTTGTTTTGTTGTGTGTTCACTTTCATTTGTTTCCAGATATTTTTTTAATTCTTCCTTGATCTCATTGTTAATCCATTCATTATTCAATAACATGTTTTTCAGCCTCCATGTATTTTAATGTTTTTGAGTTTTTTTCTTGAGATTGGTTTCTAGTTTCAAGTCATTGTGATCCAAAAATATGCTTGATATGACTTCATTTTTCTTGAATTTGTTAAGGTTTGTTTTGTGTTTTACCATGTGACCTATCTTTGAAAATGATCCACAAGCATTTGAGAGGAATGTATATATTGCTTCTTTGGGGTGAAATGTTCCTTAAATATCAATTCAGTCCATTTGTTTTGAAGTGTCATTTAATACTGCTATATCTTTGTTGTTATTTCATCTGGAGGATCTATCCAATGTTGACAGTAGGGTGTTAAAATTCCCTACAATGACTGTATTGATCTCTTTCTTAAATTCTTCCAAGATTTTCTTTATATATTTAGGTGTGCCATTATTGGGTGCATATGTTTACAAGACCTATATCCTCTTGCTGGACTACTCTCTTAAGTGTTATGTAGTGACCTTTTTTGTCTCTTATTACAGCCTTTGTTTTGAAGTCTATTTTGTCTGATATAAGCATTGCTACCACAGCTTGTTATTCATGTCCATTTGCATGGAATATTTTTTCCATCCCTTCGCTTTTAGCCTGTGTAAATCTTTTGTTCTGAGTTGGGTCTCTTGTAGACAGCATATATGCATGTCATGTTTTCTTTTCTATTCAACCACCCTATGTTTTTAATTGGAACATTTATTTTCTTTACAGTTAAGGTTATTATTGATAGGTACTTATTCATTTCGATTTTTTCCCTTTGTACCTGTGATCCTCCCTCTATTTCTTCTTATTATTAAAAAAGTCCCTTTAGTATCTCTTACAACACTGGTTTGGTGGAGATGTGTTCTTTTTAGCCTTTTTATTTTAATCTGGGGAGCTCTTTATTTCATCTTCCATTTTAAATGTGAGCCTTTCTGGGTAGAGTAGTCTTGGTTGCAGGTCCTTGTTTTGTATGACTTGGAATATTTCATGCCAGTCCCTTCTGGCTTGTAGTGTTTCTATTGAGAAATCAGCTGATAGCCTTATTGGAGCTCCCTTGTATGTTATTAGCTGTTTCTCCCTTGCTACCTTTAAGATTCTTTCTTTATCTTTAAATTTTGCCATTTTAATTGTGATGTGTTTTCAAGTTACCTCTTTGGTTTCATCTTTATTGGGATCCTCTGTGCTTCCTGAACTTGGGTGACTTTTTCCCTTACCAAGTTAGGGAAGTTTTCTGTCATTACTTTTTCACACATGTTTTCTACCCCTTGCTCCTTTTCTTCTCCTTCTGGTGTCCCTGTGATGCAAATATTGTTACATGTTGTCCTAAAGGTCCCTTAGTCTAGCCTCATTTTTTTAAGTCTTTTTCGTTTTGTTGCTCTGGGTGTTTTTTTCTACCTTTTCTTCTAACTCACTGATTCAGTTCTCTGCTTCATGTAGTCTGCTTTTAATTTCTTCTAGTGTATTCTTCATTTGAGATATTTATTCTTCATTTCCACTTGGTTCTTATTCATAGTTTCTATATCTTTTTTCATGCTGAGGTAGTTCCCACTAAGTTCCTTGTTATTCTCATAAATTTCCTTGTATTTTTCACTAAGTTCCTTGTGCATCCTCATAAACACTACTTTGAACTTTATGTCTAATAAATTTCTGGTCTCAATTTCATTTAGCCCTCTTTCTGGGGATTCCTCCTTTTCTTTCAGTTGAGGGTTGTTTCTTTTTTCCCCCATTTTAGCTGACTCTTTTTGTTTGTTACTATGTATTAGATTGATCTGCTTTGACTCCCTGTCTTCATGGGTGGTCTTCTGTGGTAGGAGTCCTGTGGCTCTATGCTGCAGTCTCCTTGATTTCCTGAGCTGGATGCTCTAAGGATGCCTTTTATGCAGTTTATGTGGGTTCTCCTGTTATATTTTGTTTTGATTATTTTTGGTCCATTCATTGGTGGATTCTCCCCTTCAGTTGGCTGACTGAGAGTCTCAATCCCCCCCACATCTTACATGTTGTTGTACAGGTGCTGACTGAACAAAACAAAACCCACACACATGAAAGTACCGCCCAACCCAAACAGTAATATCAATGACAAATGAATAAAGCTTAATGAAGGTGGAAGGAGAATAAGAATATTACAAGAAAGAAAAAAGAATATGAGGTGGCCAAAGGAAAGAAAAATGATTGTGAGAAGATAGAGGGAGGAGAAATAATAAGAGTATGGATTAGATGCAAGAAATTGCCACAAAAGTTTGAAGAAAGGGAAGGAAGAAGGCAAAATGGACTAAGAAAAGGTAAGAGTAAATGAGATTTGAAATTAAAAGATAGTGAAAAAATAAGAATAAAATTGAAGAAAAAGGAAAAATGTTAAAAAGCTACACAAAAGAAAATACAAATAATGAAAAAGAACAAAGTGGAATTCATCTCTATAGAGTTTGCTGCTTGCCTTCTGGGTTTTCCTACTGGATATGACTCTGGTGTTGTCTGAAGCTGGTATAAGCCAATGTCAGATTCTGTCCCTGCCTAACTCAAGTCAGCCTGTTCTAAGCTGCAAGTGATCCACAGTCTGTGGCTGTCTCCCTCAGGCTTGACTGTGTGCAGGATGGTCCTTGCTGCTCTGTACTACTGGCTTTTTATCAGCACAAGGCCCCTGGGTGTGTCAACTAACGACCAAAAGCACCATAGGTACCTCCTCCACCTGCCTCTACCTGCAGTACTGCCATTACTCTTAGTCCAGCTGCTGACCTGTCTGCTACTGAGAGGGCTTTGGGTGGTGGAATCAAGAAGACAAGGCCCCTGGATCTCCTGTGGGAGGTGCTGTTCAGACTTTAGGGAAGGTGGTGGGTGTGTTCATATGTCTGAATCTCTCCCAGATTATTTCCCTGAACTCAACAGCGTGAAACCCTAGCAGGATAGCAGATGGGGCCTCCAGGGCCCAGAGTTTGGGTCTGCCAGAAACGAGGAGGGCATTGCTAGGCCCTCTGGTGAAGGGGAAGCACCAGTCTGCTTCCCAGGAAAGTGTATGGAGTGGATGTGCCATAAAGCCAGTCTCTAACACCTTTGAATCTGCCTATGTTGCTGTCTCCTCAGCAGGAGGATAAGATGCAGGTTGGGGGAAAGGAAGAAAGAAAGAAAGAAGGAAAAAGTAATTTTAAAGGATGTATAGTGGGGTAAGCAAGATTTCAAAGGGTGTAGCAAGCAGGAATCCAGAGGATGGGCCTAGGAGTCTTCCGGAGGTTGTGACAAGTGGTTTTCCCATAGGTTGGAGTAATTGTTTTTTCCCTTGGAAGGGCTTGTTCTTCTCAAGATAAATGATTGGTGTGGTATGTTTTCATATCCTAGTGCCAGGAAACCAGCAGCTGTTCCCCTATGCCTCTCCCCCAAACCTCCTGCTCCAGACTCTCCTAGTGCTACTGCAGACCGTGCTGCCCTCCCTTCACCAGAGCCAAAGGTGAGTGTCTGGGAATGTGAAACCTGTGCATTGGCCCCTTAGAACAAAAGAAGGGGGGAAAAAGAGGAAAAAAATAGTGACTTTTTCTCCAGCAGGCTCTGCCTTTTTCCATTGTGAAAAAAAAAAAAAAAAAAAAAAAAAACCCGTGGCCTTTCACCGCTGGATGCTACCTGGGCAGGTGACCCCAACACTAGTGCTCTGTGTTTGGGATCCTGATGTGAGGTCCAGGCTTCACCCCTCTCCAGGGAAAGCTCCCATAGCCATGTGGCTGCCTCAGACACCACACATGAAAGCAGTGCTGGCCCCTGTCACATCCCTGACCTTTCTCCTGCTCACGAGGTGGTTTCTGCCCATCCTTGGTTAAGTAGCTCTTCCTCTTGTAGTCTTCAGTTGTTTATTTCAGGTGGATGTTCTCCTCTTTATTTTTATTTTCAGCTTGGTTCTGATAGGCAGTACAAGATAAATTCTCCTACTCCACTGCTGTCTTGCCCATGTCCCCACTGAAAATTTTACAAGAAAATGAAGCAGAGGACTTGAGTGCAAACTAAACCATAAACATTTCATTTAGAGATAGAAACATCCTCAGGAATGTAAATCAGTCCTAAATCTTCAGAAGATGTAAAATAAGTTTTAAAACCCACTGAAAATGCACTGCAGCAGAACACTAAATACATGGACTCTACAGCCTGACCTCCAGGGTTGGAAACCTGGCATTGCCCCTAATAGCTGAATGGCCTTGATCAAATTACCCCAACAATTCTATGCCTCAGTGTCCCTAAATGGGGAATGGAGTTAAATGACAGTGCTTACCTAATAGCATTATGATGAGGATTAAGTGCACTAATACTTGTAAAGCACCTCAAGCAGTTTCTGGAACGTGTTAGGTACTGTGTAAATAATGTTTAATAAACGAATAAAATATCACGTTGGATATAGGTAAGAGGAAACACTGTGATTGTTCTTACCAAGGAGCTATATCCTCTAAGGTTAAATACACTGCCTTGATCACATGACTGTTTGCCGGAGCAGTGCCTGGAGCTAACGTGGACTCGGACAGCCTGCCTATTATTATGATGAGGAAACTGAGTTAAGGGAAGAATAAGCTGGTAATTTCCTAAACAGAGAATAAATAGTAGGAGTTCTAGGAATTTAGGTTTTGGGTTTTTCTTTAAAGCCTAACTTAACATTAAATGATCAGGAAATATAAATTTACTGTAAAATCTTCGAGTTGTAAAATGACACTAAAATTTTCCACCAAGTAAAATTTTCCACTATGGAAATTCCACAAACACTGACATGATTTTACCCTATTCTAAAATGTGATATTAGCATAAGAAATAGCTAGAGTCACAGTGTATAGGCTGGTTAGACCACACCTTCAGTCACACATTCAGTAAACTTTTTAAATACATATTTGATGCTGGTGATTCCACATAGAATAGAAAACAAATAAATACATAAAATAATGTCACGGAACAATAATTGCTATGAAGAAAAATAAAAGAGGGTGGATGAGATGGGGGAGAGGCAAGATGAGGTATGGACGTCTTCTTTGAGAAGACGGACATTTGTGCAAAGGCCTACAGGAAGGCAGGAAGTAAATAATATGTGCACTTACAGAAAGAGCTCACCAGGCAGAGGGAACAGCAGGACACTGAGGTCTGAGATGCAGATATGCTTGGTATATTCAAAAACAACAAGAAAGCCTCTAAAATAACCTAAATTATCAAGGGGCAGAGTAGTAAGAAATCAGAGGAGATGCAGCCAGGGGCCAGGAAATGTAGGACTTCGTGGGCCATGTGTGGCTTGTTCACAAACGTGGCCACAAAATTAAAAAAGAAAAATCTTCACCCAAGGATATGTTTATTGACTTTAGAGAGAGAGGAAGGAATAGAGAGGGGGAGAAACATCAAAGTGAGAGACATATTGGTCAGCTGCCTTCCATATGTGCCCCAACTGGGGATTAAACCTGCAGTCTAGGTACGTGCCCCGGCTGGGGATCAACCCACAACCTTCTAGTGTACAGGATGACACTCCAACCAACTAAGCACCCAGCCTTGGCCTTGATATTCTTGAATAATTTTCCAGCACAGAGGCTAGATTCTTTATCCCCTCCCTTTGAATGCAGGTGGGCTTAAAACTGGTTGGACCAGTAAGATATGACGAAAATAACTGTCATTTTTGAGGCTGGGTCCTAAAAGAGAACATGATTTCTGTCTTGTTTAATGGAGCATTCATGTTTGCAACCCTCAGCTTCCATGTGACCTTCCTGAGGATGCCATACTGTGAGGAAGTCAAGTAACATGTAGTGGGCACATGTAGGCTGCCTTCCCACCCCTAAGTTGTCAACCCTAGACTTTCAGTCATTCTAGTCCACATGCCAGACATATGACTAAATGAGCCTTCAAATGATTCTAGCTCCTAGCC
This sequence comes from Mormoops blainvillei, assembly GCA_004026545.1. Taxonomy (NCBI): domain Eukaryota; kingdom Metazoa; phylum Chordata; class Mammalia; order Chiroptera; family Mormoopidae; genus Mormoops; species Mormoops blainvillei. The sequence continues at coordinate 31,230 of PVJD01013244.1, forward strand.
ATCACATCTCAGCTAAACCCCCAAAGACTAAGGAAGAAAGAAGCCATCTTTGCTATGCCTTGTCCAAACCAACCCATAGAATCCACAAGCATAATAAAATGGTGTTTTAAATGGCTACATTTTGGGCTAGTTTGTTATGCAGCCATAGTAGTAACTGGGACACCATGATTAGGATTTTGGATTGCATTTTAAGTGAGAAATATTTGGAGAGTTGACTAATGTAATCTGATTAGTGAAGTAAGAAGACTCTTCCAGTTCTTCTATGGAGAGCAGATAGAAGCAGAAAGGCCACTTCTGAGAATATTGCATTATCCAAGCAAGAGATGACAGTGCCTGGGGGACGGTAGCAACAACGAGGGCAGTGAGAAGAGCACTGATTGAAAATATATTTTTCAGATTAAATCCAATGGGATTTGCTGATGGATTGGAAAGATACAAATCAAGAATGACTGAAGGTTTGGGGGCAAAACAACCAACTAAGTGAATAAAGAGGTGTCATATACCGAGATACAAACATTAAAGAAAGAACAGGTTTGGGGAATAAAAATCAAGAGTCCAATTTTGAATATGTAGCATGTCCATTAAATAACTAAATGGAGCTTTTAAGTAGGCAATTGGATATAAAAATTTGGAGATCACTATAGAGGCTGCTTCTGGAGTACTGTGTTCAACTCTTAAGTGCCTCATTTTAGGAAAGATTTACAAACTACAGAGCATTCAGAAGGGCATCAAGATGCAGACACTTCTAGAAGTTATCTCATTTTTAAAAAGTTGAAGGAACTAAACATAGAGTGAGCAAAAATATACAGTATGGTGAAGAGGCACTAGAATCAGTAGGACATACCTTTAGGACTCATCTTTCAGATTAAGGTATCTTCTTTAAGGGAGAAAGGTCTAGAGGCTACTTTCATGGAGACTAACACAAAGTGCCTCACAATTGACTATGACTTTCCTCATAGGAGCTACCACTCCAGAACCAGACACCATAACAGACATTTTGGCCTAAAACAAAACCCTCACATAGTAGAAGAGATGGACTGAATAGCATGAGGTTATGTTGGTACAAGATTCCCTAAACAAAGCAAAGACAAACAAAACCACATAGTCAAACATTCCCAGCAAATGGCATCTTGGCCCATACAAAACTCACCTATTCATATGCTCTCCCCATTCAGGTTCCCTGTATTTGGGAAGTTATCCTTAGTGCTTGTGGCACAAAATTATTTTAGTATCAATAACCACCACACTCTGATTTTTAAGTATTTTAATAGTTTTTATATTAATAGAGAGAAGGTTTAGTAGGGTGATTAAGAGCAAGAAATCTAAAGCCAGAATTCCTGGGTTAAAATCTTAATGCCGACACTTGGGCAAGTTACTTAAACTCTCTGTACCTTAATTTACTGCCTCATTGGATTTGTGAAGGGGAATAAATAAATCAGTAAGCGTAAAGTATCTAATATGCATAGAACCAGCAAAATAGTAAGTGATCAAAAAATGTTAGCTCAGTTCAGCAGCACTCAGCACACCCTACACTATGAGGGCACAGTTGGGACCATGTTCAGTTTTTTTCTAACTCAGAGTATTATTATACTATGAGAGGGAGAGCTTCAAAGTCACAGGTTTGAACTTACCCTCTTACTTTGCAATCTTTCAAAAGATGTTTTCTGGAAGCCCTCTCTACTGATATCAGAACTGCTGTCATTCAGTTAACTGTCTCCTTTTCCACCATCATTTGGATTAAATTCATTTGGATTTGAATGTGTATGGGAAGTGAAAAGGAAAGAATTACTCTGTATCCCCAAAAAATGTACAAAACATTGAACATATTGCTTAGAAACAATGATAAATATTCTGAAGTTACTTTAAACTTTCAGCAGATTTATCTCTCTACACAAGGGTGGGTAATGAAAAGAAATTGAGGTTGAATCCTATTTTAAAAGAGGGGTGAGAGTAGCAGTTAATATTTCACCCTTAGGATCAAAACTGACAGGGCCGGCACAACATCCCTCATCTGGAGTGCTTCAGGAAGACAGCATTTAAACCCTGGGGGATGATGGTATTCAAACTGGACCCATAAGGAAGTTACCAGGGGCAAAAACATCAGATGTGGACCATCAGTTAGGCCTCATGCCCTCATTTGTGAGAAAATTTCCTTCTCAAGTAAAAAAATAAACAAGTCCCGAAAAATTAGCCATTTGAAGTCTCAAACCTGACCAGGCATTATATTTTCATGACGCTCCTGATATAAAAAGCTGTTAAACGTTAACGAGGACACTAAGAAAGCTGTGGGTACTTTTACGTGGGCCCACGGGATACCTCTCCTCTCCAGGAGTGGGGAGCACAGAACACGCTGCCGTTCCTGCACACTGTCCCTGGACTGGAAAATCTCTCAGCAGATTCGCCCTCCTGGGCCTTTGCAGAAATGGAAAGGGACGGTGTTTCCGCGAAGAACTCAGGTTGAAGCCCACAGAGCCAGCACCTGACGCTCCAACTTGGGCCAACCTGGCCACTTCTCGCGTGGCATCCGTCCAGACTGTGCTCATAAAGCTCGCGCCTTGGCAAAAATAAGTCACGGTGACGATGGTCACTAGCAGAAGGCAGCAGCTGCTGGCCAAAACACCGACCACGGAGAGGTCAGGATGCCCGCCTTGCTCCCAGAGCAAAGCGCTGACCCACACGGGTCCTCCTCTCCCACGTTTGGCGGCAGTGGCACCAGCGCCACTTCTCCGCCAGGTGGCGCCTAGACCGCAGGCACTAGGAGCAACGGGGCCCTGCACCGCCAAGGCGGCGGGCCAAAGTCCAACACCACCAAGACTTACATCTGCAGGCGCGGAATGCGGGGACAGGCAGCGCCGTAGGGACAGCTCTCACCAGTTGCTGGGTGTAGCGTTAGTGCCAGAGCTGCCGTCGCTGCGGAGGCCACATCGAAGGCCAGCAGAACGGAGGGCCTGGATGCACAGCTGCTCACCACCCAGGCCCGCATCCTTGATGGCCAGCTGCCTGTCATCCTCTCGCACCTTTAGCAGCAAACTGTTGAAAGTCATAACGTGAAACTCCAGGCTTGCCTCCTAGAGCTGAGAATTAAACAAGAGGTGGTCGGATAGAATACCTATGACAGTGCAGGAGACTTCTTCCTTATAAGTGATTAAATACAGTTTCAGTGCAAGACCCTGCCACCACCAGCAGCCACAAAAGTAGCAAGGACTCCAGTCCAGCCCCTAGTCAAGGGTCAGTGGGAAATCTGAGCCGCTAACGAGACACCTTTTCTCCTCAAAGAGAAAAGTTTATCGCAGGCTCAGCGCTCAGGTTTCCTTCCAGTCCTCAGGAGGCCTCTTGAGTGCGCAGGTAGGAGGCACTTGACCTATTAAAAAAGATGTCTGATCACTAAATCATCTATGCTGTGTAATCGCTTTTCTCTGCCCCAGGTCTAAGCATGCCTCTTTTGAATGATAAAGGGAAAGTTACTTAGATAAGAATATGCAAATAAGCATCCACCTGGGCCAATCTGCAGGGCCTCATGGCCCCTGGGTCCTGTAGCTCCCATAAAAAGGCTCACAAGATGGCCTGGAGAGCTGAACAGGAGCCAGGGCAGTGCAGAGTGTCGTTAAGATCCACCCAGAAGTTTGTTCTATAAAAATGCATCCCACTTGCTTTTCCAGTGTGCTTGATTCTAACTTCGATATTATGAACAAGCTATCCACAGCCTCTTTATTCCTTCCTAAGCACGCTTACTATTCCTCAGACAGAGGCACAATTGCCCTTTTTCTCTACCATTTTAAATCGAATGCATATATGCGTCCTTTGCCACCCACAGTTCTCCATCTATGTTGGGTTATCACTTCCTGTACTGAAAGATTCT